>KQ963180.1:16730-38829 GCA_001563735.1 Leucoagaricus sp. SymC.cos | reverse complement strand
AGTAGATTTGTTGGCTTGACTGCTCAAGCATAGAGTAGATTTGAGTAGAGTAGAGCAGAGCAGATGAGCAGTTATTTTTATAAGACTAGCATATAATACACAAACTTCTATACATTCTTCTAGTGTCACCATCCTTAGCAGTTCCCTATCCCACCTGCTTGCTATGCCATCAGGAGTTCTAGAGAATCTTCTTAGGCAATGTCTTACTGCTCTGCTTGCTGCTATTCCACATGTACTCCAATAAATCATTTGTATATGACATCTTTGAGAAAAGCTTCCAAAAATATCCTATCATACATCAATACTCCAGAACAAGCCTAGGTTACTGAACTGCTCAATGGACATCCAGAAAGGATCTGAACAGAACTTGGAGTCCACAAACATGTTTTTTTACAGCTTATTACAAAGCTCCAGCAGATTGGATTAGCTGATGTACAATATGTCACACTAGAAGAATAATTGGCTATCTTTCTCTACACATCTGTTACAGGACTTATAACTCACCATGTTGGAGAAAGGTTCCAAAGATCTAATGGTACTATTGTAAAGTAATCTAAACTTTATTCTAAGAAGAATACAGTAACTAAGTTCTATAATTATAGATATTTTAAGCATATTCTTAGTGCTCTTTTCTCTCTCTCTTTTCACACAGAATACAGTGGCTTCCAAAACTGCCCCAATGTTTGGCTATTTTGGAAAGATGACCTTGTCTAGTCAGATAGAAATAAGATAAAAGTCTGGAAATTCCAGAGAATATAACATTGCATAATAGCTTAAATTTAAGCTACAAATCGTGTGATTTCAATCAAAACTGATTAATTAATAAAATAAACAAAATAATTACTCATTGAGACAGTTTTGTGAGCATATATTATTTCATCAATTCTACTAGTTTTTTATTGCAATACTTCACTCAAATAATGTGTGGGAATATTAAATAATGTCATGTGACTTTATTTACATCTGTTTAACATGTTGAACTTGAATCTTTTTACTTCTTGACCTCATACCACTACTATGAGACCTATTTCTACTGCTCAACACTCTTCTGTCATTTTTCTCCTCAATAAGGGATATTCTCATCACCAAATTGAATCTAGAACTGGTCTAGGGAAGAGTACTGTGGGCAGGATTGCTAAAGAAGTGGAGAGTAACAAAGAAAACAACTGTGGAGGCTGCCCTTCCAAGTTATTCACTTGTGACAAGACTGCTATTATTTGTGAAATTCACTCTGGGAGGGTTGACACTGCTGTTCAAGCTGCCAAATTCATCAACTCTACTATCTCCAACCCTGTCTCCTCCCAAACTGTCAGACAAGTACTGAAGAATGGTGGATTTTACTCTGCAACAAAAAAGAAAGTTCCTATGTTGAAGGCTATACATCGATAAAAGTGACTCAAATTTGCATTATACCATCAAAACTGGACTGTAGAGGACTTCAAAAGTGTCTTGTGGACAGATGAGACAAAGATCAATTTTTTGGGTCAGATGGGAAGGCATATGTATAGAAGCAAAGGGGAGAACCACTTTCTGATTGCACTACATCACCTACAGTCAAGCATAGAGGGGGGAATAATCTTATGGTATGGGGTTGTATGGGATGGAATGGTGTGGGAAAGCTAGTTGAGATGCAGGAAAAGATGGATTCTGATCAGTATGTGGAAACTTTAGAGGAGGGGGTTGAGGAAAGCTTTGAAGTATTGGAAATAGAGGAGGAGGAGTGCTACTTCTAGTAAGATAATGATCCTAAACACACTTCCTGGAAGGCCAAAAAGTAGTTTGAAGATAAAGATATTCAAGTCCTATCTTGGCCAGCACAATTCCCTGATCTCAATCCCATAGAACATCTTTGGGATCATCTCAAAGACCAGCTTCTACTATATCTAACTCCATCCAAAGGAGTCTATGAATTGTAGGATAGGGTTTGCAAGGAGTGGAATGAAATTAAGCTAGAGGTGTGTCAAAACCTTATAGAAAGTATGCCTAGAAGGATCCAAGCAGTTATCAAGGTAAAGGAGGGTTATACCAAATACTAAGCTAGAAAATAATACATACTCACAAAACTGCCCTAATGAGTTACCATTTTGTTTATTTTATTAATCAATCAGTTTTAATCAAAATCACATGATTTATAGCTTAAATTGAAGCTATTATATAATGTTATATTCTCTGGAATTCTCAGACTTTTACCTTATTTCTATCTAACTAGACAAGGTCATCTTTCCAAAATAGCCAAACATTGGGGCAGTTTTGGAAGCTACTGTATGTCTATTTTTCTGATACAAGTCAGAGTGCACCATCCTCTCTACTAAACCAAAACTCCAAGTTGGAGAAGTTTTTCTATGATTGCCTTGGTATAATTGTCTTAGTGCAATTGATAAAAGTTATATTCATCTTTCTGCAAGAGCACTGAATTGAGAGATATTTCAAAATTGAAAGAGATTTACATCACAAAACTACCTATTTATTTGTGATTTTGATATATGGTTTATTTATACTCTCACTAGCTGGAAAGGTTCTGCATCTAATATATAAGTATTTGATGCTACATTAATAAAAGATCTCAGAATACCTAATAGTTATTATCTTCTTGCTAATTTAGGATTTTCTTATTAAGAAGATATATTTGTTTCTTATCAGAACAAGTATTATCATCTTACTAAATAAGGACAAGTAAGTCAGTAGTATGTATATATTTTTACAAACTCAGTTATAAAAGTAGTGATAGAATTTATAACTCAAAAGATTACTAAGAATTATTTAACCTTTAATATGCTCAAGCTTGTAATATTATTGAGTAAATTTTCAAAGTTCTTAAACAATATTTTTATATTTTTTTAATTGAACCTGAGTATAGTTCTGAAATTCAGATCTTGATACTTGCAGCTCTTACAGCTCTTCACAACTTCATATACTTTTATGACTTTAATAAAGATCTATTATTTGGAGTAGATAATAATTCATCTCTTAAAACCTGCTTAGGAGGTAATTCCTTTATTATAATATTTTTAACTTCAAGAACTGCTGCTTAAAATTAAAGCAAAGTTGATTGTCATCATAACAAAATCACTCAAGATATATAGGTAGATTATCAATATATTTTAGGATTGTGAAATAAAGAAAATACTAATAAATATTTATATAATATTAATAATGATAATAACATATCAATGAGTCTACTTAAAATAGAGGATAGCTATATAGTTGATGAAGAGAATATTAACAAAGAAATATATGAAGAAAAATGAGAGCTAATAATACAAATAGAAATAGTGATAAGAAATAAGAATAATAACAAAGAATAAAGATAATGAAGAGGAATAATGATGATAACAAGAAATAAAGATAGCAACAAGAAATAAGTAGAATATAAGACTGGAAATAATAGCAAAGTAATAGAAGATATATAGACATATAAACATATTGCATAATAAAATATAAGAATAAAAGTTCTACTTTATTTTTTCTTACTGAAGAATTAAATGAAAAAGAGCTAAACATATCACTTCATCTTAAGAGAGCACAGTATTAACAACTTTCTCATAAATATCATAATATATACTTAAAATAGCTCTATTATCTAGAGTCAGATCAGATGTCCTAAAAATAATATCTGTCAATATTATGACTCTGGGTAGATTACTCTGAATAGTCTTATAGACTGTGATATTTATTTTCTACTATCTGGTATTACTCTATATTCCCTATTCCTGTATACTCTGTGTTATCTTGTCCCCCTAGTATAAGTACCCTAAATAGAGCACTGTATTTCTTATATTTTACTAATTGTACTCTTCCTTTACTTGTCTTTAAGCCTTTACCTAAGTTGCAATCTGAGTTTGCTCATAAGGTCATAACATTTGGTAAAGCATCACAAACTCATCTTGTCAAATGGAACAAAGGCATAAATAACATTAGTCCTATGAAGAGAACAATCCTACTAGAGAAAAACAATAACAAGTACTAGCAGCAAGTATAGCTGAGCAACTAGCAGATGAGGAATATGTACAGTAACTATTACAGAAAAAATAAGATAATGAGACACCAAAAAAATCATCAACAGAGACAGATGAAGAAGAACCCAAACCCAAATCAGAACACAAAGAAGCAGAAGAAGAATCTGCTCAAGGAATAGAATATTTGTCAGAAGCACTAGGATCACTCAACATTAGTAGACAATTAATGTCAGAAGAATCAGATAGCACAGAAATGTCTCAAGAACATGAAGAAATGGATATGCAACTACAACCAGTCTCATAGACTATAATATAAACTCAAACTAAATCTTTCTTACCCAAGCCAGGATACTTTGATGGGACAAGAGCAAAATAGGAAGACTAGTGGAGGAGTATACTACTCTACATTGCAGGAAATAATATCACCAACAACAAACAATGAGTCATGGTAGTGCTTGCTAGGATAAAGGGAGGAATAGCTAGATTATTTACATCTGTCACAATAAAGAATATATTGAAAGAAACTTGGTGGGTGGCCTTCAATTGGGATAATTAGGCCAAGGAATTGGAAACTAGATTTACAGATAGAATAGGATCAGGAAAAGCAGAATGAAGAATTAAAGAATTCAGGTAGAGAAGAATACATATTTAAGACTTCTTAATCGAATTTAAAGTCCTCAAGTGAAAAGCCAACATAGATGATGGTCATGCTCTCTTTTTACTAAAGAAATATGTTTACCCTGATATCATTAAAACCATCATGAGATACTCCACCAACTACCAACTAACCACTTATATTGAATAGATGACATCCATCAATACTGTTGGGAAAGAATACAAGTTTGCCAACTTGAAATGACAACACCTCACAGGCAGTGGCATTATATATGGAGAATGAGGACAACCTATGGAGATTAGACATATGACATCTCAAACACTACACTATATTAACAAAGGAAACCCCAAATACTTTAGTTGTGACAAATTTGGCCACATCACAAAGAACTGCACTGAATCAAAGACCACATGTGATCTAGCCAACAAACCTCAATGTTTTAATTGTGGCAAGTTTGGCCACATCTCCAAGTATTGCAAAGCTCCACAACAAAATAAGCCCAGCTTCAGAACTATAATGGAAGCATCAGAGAAAGAGAAGAAAATAAATGAGGAGAGTTTTGTAAAAGGCTCAAAGCAAAATGCATAAACTTTTGAGCCTATAAGCATAGAGTTTCTGTCTCACAGTCTCCATAATATATTATTCCCTAATAACAAAACTCTCAGCATAAACTCATCACCATCCCTACAGTAAACCAACAAGCAATGGTCAAAGCTCTCATTGACTCAGGATGTACTCATATGTGCATATTAGAAGACAAAATCCAGAAACTAGGAATACCAGTAAAGCCAATCAATGCTCCATTTGAAGTCTTTAATGCAGATGGTACTCCAAGTGGTCACAAACCCATTATCTACTATGCCAATATCATGCTTGACACCCATGGCCACTGAGAACAAATTGAAGTAGTAGTCATGATGTTAGATTCTGCAGACATGTTTTTAGGATATGATTGGCTGACTCATTATAACTCTGAGATCAATTAGAAAAATAGTATTGTCAAATTTACAAGATGTTCTCCTAGTTGCAATATCCCTTATTGCGATATATGCATCAAACTCCATATTCGAAAACTTCAAATACAGGAACTGGATAAGGAAGAAGAAAAACAGCTAGATCTGACCATAGCTACCGACTTACCAACCTACATGAAGAAATATACCTACCTGTTCAACAAAACTAACTTTGACAGACTCCTTGATCATACATAATGGAACCATGAGATCAAACTAATGGAAAATGCACCTCTAGAGCTTTGAGCAAAGATATACCCCATGACTCTGAAAGAAGAAGAAGAACTCAATACATTCGTAGATGAAAATCTAAAATCAGGAAGGATACAGGTCTCAAAGTCACAATATGCTGCCCCATACTTCTTTATTCCAAAGAAGGATAGATTGAAACAATTAGTACAAGACTATCAGAAAATTAATCAGTATATGGTCAAGGACAAAACACCCATCCCCCTTATCAGCAAAGTGGTAGATCAACTTAAGGATGCTAAGGTTTTCAATAAATTCAATATTATTTGGAGTTACAATAATGTCCATATCAAAGAAGGAGATGAATAGAAAGTAGTCTTTTTGACCAATTACAGACTATTTGAACTTACAGTCATATTCTTTGGCCTATGCAACTTCTCTGCCACCTTCTCACAAATGATGACTACCATCTTTAGAGAGATGATCCATGATGGCACCCTAACAAATTATATGGATAATTTCATCATTCCTGCCTAGTCAGAAAGAGAACTTCAAGAACAGACTCTACAATTCCTGAAAATTGCAGCTAAACACAACTTGTACTTCAAATGATTCAAGTATGAATTTGGAGTGTCAAAAGTACTAATTCTAGGGGTTGAAGTGGAAAATGGAAAAGTTGAGATGAAACAACAGAAGATTGAAGCTATCAGGAATTGGAATACTCCCTCTAACATCAAAGGAGTGGAAAGCTTCCTAGGATTTGTCAACTTCTATCAAAGATTCATAGAAGGGTTTAGTAATATTGTAGGACTACTCAATACTCTCAAAGGAAAAACAGACTGGAAATGGGGACCTGACAAACAAAAATTATTTGACATGTTAAAACAATACATAACTGAAGAACCTGTATTGACCCTCCCTCAACCAGATGGCAAATTCTGAGTAGAAACCAATGCTTCAGAATATGCCATAAATGCCATTCTATCTCAAGAACAGGACAACAAATAACACCTAATAGTATTTATGTTGTGTACCATGAGCCCAGCAGAATAGAATTACAAGATCTATGACAAGGAACTCCTCGCTATCATGGAATCACTGTGAGTCTGATAGCAATACCTCTTGGATGCTTGAGAAATGTTTGAAGTTTGGACAGACTATAAGAACCTGAAGTATTTTAGAGAACCACAAAAACTCAATAGAAGACAGATGTGATGGTATCTCAAACAGCAAGACTACAACTTCATCATCAGACATATCTCTAGCAAAACTAACATGAAAGCTGACATTCTCTCTTGTTGTAACAAACTTGATTAGCAGAAAGATGACAAGAAAGCCATCTTTCTGAAGAACCTAATATGAAGAATAAACATCAGAGATGACACCACCATTTCCATTGTCTTACTATGAGAAGCATGTTTTAAGGTTATTATTAGAATGGATATCGAACAACAAATCCAAAACTGCAAAGTCTGAGAAACCAAGATAATAAAAGGACTTGACAACTCCTCCAAAGAGTTTAGGGAAAATGATAGATTAGTCCAGTATCAAGAAAGAATCTATATGCCACCAAGAGATGACCTACAGTCATGAATTATACAGGAATTCCACAATGCCCCAGATGCAGGACATCCAGGCCAATACTAAATACTAGAGGTCTTAGTAAGAGACTTTTGGTGGCCTGGCATGAGATGAGATATGAAGAGATTTATAGGGGGTTATGACATTTGCCAGAGGACACAAATCCATTGAGAACAAAAAGTAGTACTACTACACCCTCTACCTGTTCTAACACATCCATGAGAAGAAATTTCAGTCAATCTTATTAGACCCTTACCCCCTTCCAATAGACATAATGCTATTCTAGTCATAGTAGATTGTTTCAGCAAGATAATACGTATTCTACCCACTTCTACATCTCTGATAGCAGGACAACTAGCCATGCTATATTGGGATCACATCTAGAAACTACATGGACTGCCAAAAAAGATCATTAGTAATTGAAGACTGCAGTTCACTTCAAAATTTATGGAAGGTTTATGTAAAGCACTTGGGATCACATGGGTCCTGTCAACAGTATATCATCCCCAAACAGATGGGCAGACAGAATAGATCAATCAAGAAGTCAAGAACTTCCTATGGAAATATATCAACTATAAACAGAATGATTGGACATTGTGGCTTGCAGCAGCAAAATTCCACTACAATGACAAGCAACACTCAACAATGCATCATTCCCCATTCTACTTGAACTATGGAAGATATCTATGGAAGGGAATCACTGTGACATCTTTGCCAGCACCAGCGGTGGAAGAATTCATCACCAATCTCAGTACAGCACAAGAGATCGCCACAAAGAGCATGGAACAAAACTAGAAGAGCATAGCAGTTGCATATGATAGAAAATGAAAGGAGACCTGAAACTACCAAGTGGAAGATAATGTATGGTTGGAAGTATCCAACATCATGACAAATTGTCCAAGCAAGAAGCTAGACTATCAGAGATATGGACCTTTCCTAGTCTCAGAGGTAATTGAGAGTAGAGCATATTGACTCAAGCTACTATCTCAGTGGGTTATTCATGATGTGTTCAACAAAGTTCTCCTATCACTGGCAAGAAAACCCAAGTTTTTGATCTAACAGCAACCTCTACCTCCACCACCAGACCTGATTAATACTAAGAAAGAATAGGAAGTAGAGGAGATTCAAGATCACTAAAAATGGAGAAGAGGAGTCTAGTACCTGGTTCACTGGAAAGACTACAGTGATAAAGAAGATCAATAGTTATCCAAGTCCCATCTGTTAAACATAGAGGAGATAATCCAGGAATATCTTGATAGGTTCTCAGAGCAAACCTAATTGGAGAGGGGGGTGAAACTTGAAAATCAGATAAAAACCATGACAAGAACTACAGACTCAGTCAACATAATCTGGCTATCACTCTAGTACTAGTCACTCCCAAATGAGTCTACATCACTATCTTCACAATCGCCTCTACCACTCTCATCATTGTCATTACTGCTTCCATTATCACTGCTGAATACAACTACTCTGTTGATTGCAATGTCATTCATCAAACCCTACCTAACTGCAATAGCTCCCTTATCAACCTCCAAGAAGTCTAAAGCTTCGTTACCCACTACCCTCCAAGCAGCCAAACACACCACAGCCAAAATCAAACCACTAGCCTTTAAGCCAACTGAGAAAATGGCAACATTGGATATAGGACGTGTCGACATGGAGGAAGTAGAACCATGCAACCAGGTTCTCTGAGACCCACTATACCTCTATAATGATCTCACCTGTTCTATCAATGCCCTTGCTGTACTGGAAGAACAACTCCAGTCTTTTGTAAAATCTGCACACAGTCTCACCACAATTTTGGCAGACCTGGAAGGGAATGTTATTGAGTTGTGTGCTGGAAGTCATTATGGGTCAGATGCCCAAGATTTCATTGAACATATCTCCACCACTCTTTGTTATGCCCACACTGCACATCTTGTGCTCAAGGCACACTCCCTCCAATGTATACTCACTGAATGTCTCCATGAGTATAACAATATTGGAGAACAGTTTATTATCAACTACATAGCTGAAGTCACCCAGTCCTATACATGCACTGATCTATACCCTGTTCCACTCCCCACTGGCAAACACATTCTCCCAGCCCCCGCTATAATGGAAGACCCCACTGAACCACCCACAGACATAGTCCAGGAACAAGACATTGAAATGGATGACTATAACTCTAACAATACCCCTGCTGATGGCATGGTAGGACCCATAGCTATTGAGGATGCCTATGCTCTTCACAAGTTCCTTCAGCAACAAGACACCAACTCACTCAAAATATCCACCCCTACTTACTTCATTGCCCCTAATCAATTCTACACCTTATGGAAACATGGAGAAAGTGATAATAACTATTGGTCTCAGATAGTTTATGAATTTCTGCAGCATTATGCCAACACCTAGGCTCACTTTAAAACTAGTCACATTACCATCTACAAAGGAGGTCCTGACAATATCTCCTTCTTTATTGGTTGTGACAAACATCACACCCAGTTTGTGATTGCACAAGCCAAGAAGGACCTCTTGTGATTTATTATTAAAGAATAGAAGTAATCCATCAAACACCTCTTCCCACTGTACATGCAAAGTCCACAAGAGATACCTCTTTCTTCACTAAAGAACTACTGTTACTCCCATTGGATATCTCTTCTGTCATTATGTTCTATCTTAGAAGAACCTTTACATTAGTTACCTATTCATGAGGACATGAATCCTGAGGAGGAGGTGATGTTATGACTCTGGGTAGATTACTCTGAATAGTCTCATAGACTGTGGTGTTTATTTTCTACTACCTAGTGTTACACTGTATTCCCTATTCCTGTATACTCTGTGTTACCTTGCCCCCCTAGTATAAGTACCCTAGATAGAGCACTGTATTCCTTATGCTTTACCAATTGTACTCTTCTCTTACTTGCTCTCAAGCCTTTGCCTAAGTTGCAACCTGAGTTCGCTCATAAGATCATAATAGTCAGCTGCTTAATCTTTATATTCAGTGATGATGCTGCAAAATAATTGTTATTAAGCTGAGTCACAATTGATGATATAGAGTTGTTGATTTGGTAAGCAATCATAAAAAATAGATCTTGTTCACTCAATATACTAGTAGCTGCTGAACTAGTAAAGTGCTTCATATTTGAGTGATGAGAACTAATAGTATCATTCATTGGCTTCTCTCTAACTCACTTATACTTTTACTGTGAACTTATACTTAATGTTTGAGATGAGTTTGAAAAAGTTTTAGTTTTAAGCATAAAAGATGATTATATAGTATTTCCACTATTATAGAAGAAAGTAGATGTCAGAATATTATGAGTATCAATAATCATATTATTAACAGATGAAAATAGAAAATGAGATATAGTAGAAAATGTAATAGGTAAAAGAGCAGATAGAGCAGTAGATGGAGTAGGAGATAGAGTAATAGATAGAGCAGTAGACAGAATAGTAAATAGAGCAGTAGACAAGACAATACTAAATAATTCAGAGTTATTATCTTTATTATTAGTTGATGTTAAGTTAGTAGTAATATGAGGAACAGTAGATAGATAGTGTGCATAATATCTGGTAGCTATACTATGCTGTGCCATCTCATGTATTTTCCAAAAGAGTAGCTAGATACCTAAACTCTCATAGATGTCAATTATATGTATAGTCTATTAAAAGAACTAAATAACTATTTTAAGAAAGGACAAGATAGAAACAATATATCTTTACATGTTTAAGAGCTTTTTACTAAGTATTGAATATATCCTGATCAGAGAAGCTAGGTTCAAAAATTATGGAGTCTAATATATGAGAAAAACTACTTGCACTAGACTTAGGAGAGCATTCTACAAAATTTTGATACATCACTCTGATCTGTAAAAGATAAGCTGATGTCTGATAATAACAGATCTAACTCACATCTTCCCAAAGCTATTGTATCTGGTCTTGAGTATAATCTCTATGCTATTCTAGATACAAAGTCTAGAAATATGCTATAGCTATAGTGAAATTACTATTCTAGAATATCTTATCTAGGCTTATAGACCACTGTTTATAGAAAAAATCAATGAGAGCTTCACATTCATCATCAGTCCAATTGATAGCCTTTTGCTTCTTGGACTTAGCTTAACTAGTCATAGGAGAGTTACTGGTAGCCAAGTTAGAGTTAGAGGTGAAAATAGCCTCAGACTAACTATGATGGACCATAAGGAGCCAAAGAAGAATAGAGACAGTATCAATCATGAGCTAGACAGTTTGTCACAAGATAGAGCACTGCTTTACTTTATCTAGTAGAAGAAACATGTAGAAAGGCATGTAATAGAACTTTAAGGAGTGAATTTACTAATATACTATTAAAACTTGATTCTTTGACTTGGAAAATGCTGAATGGCATAACTGACAAGTCTCAATGAATTACATTACAGCCTATATACAATATATCTGTTAAATTGTATATAGACTATAACATAATTTTTATAGTGTTGAGCATTACTCAAAATTCAAACTACTAATAGTCTGATATGTACTAGTCAGCAAACTCTAATTTATATATACTGAATCAAGTAAGTTGCTATGATGTATAGGTGATAAATTCAGTATTGATAATGACAAGAGTAGATTTGTTAGCTTGACTGCTCAAGCATGGAGTAGATTTGAGTAGAGTAAAGCAGAGTAGATAAGCTATTATATTTATAAGACTAGCATATAATACACAAACTTCTATATATCTTTCTAGTGTCACTATCCTTAACAGTTCTCTATTCTATCTACTTGCTATACTACTGGGAGTTTTAGAGAATCTTCTTAAGCAATATCTTATTGCTCTACTTGCTGTTATTCTATATATACTCCAATAAATTATTTATATACAACATCTTCAAGAAAAGCTTCCAAAAATATTCTATCATATATCAATACTCTCAGAGCAAGCCTGGGTTACTAAACTGCTCAATGGGCATCTAGAAAGGATCTAAACAGAACTTAGAGTCCACAAATATATTTTTTTACAGCTTATTATAAAGCTCTAGCAGATTGGATTAGTTAGTATATAATATATTATACTAGAAAAACAATTGGCTATCTTTCTCTATATATCTATTACAGAACTCACAATCTGTTATACTAAAAAAAGGTTCTAAAGATCTAATAGTACTATTGTAAAGTAATCTAAACTCTATTCTTAGATAGTAACTGAGTTCTATAATTACAAATATTTTAAGTATATTCTAGTGCTCTTTTCTTTTCTCTTTTTTACACAGAATATGTCTATTTTTCTAATATAAGTCAAAGTGCACTATTCTCTCTACTAAACTAAAATTTTAAGTTAGAGAGATTTTTCTGTAATTGTCTTAGGACAATTGATGAAAGTCAAATCTATCTTTTTGTAAAGACACTGAATCAAGAGATATTTCAAAATTAAAAGAGATTTACATCATAAAACTGCTTATTTGTTTGTAATTTTGATATACAGCTTATTTATACTCACACTGGCTAGAAAAGTTCTATATCTGATGCTGCATTAACAAAAGATCTCAGAATACCTAATAGTTATTATCTTTTTGCTGATTTAAAATTTTCTCATTAAGAAGATACACTTGTTTTTTATTGGAACAAATATTATTATTTTACTGAATAGAGATAAGTAAGTTAGTAGTATATATATATTTTTATAAACTTAGTTATAAAAGTAATGACAGAGTCTATAGCCCAAGAGATTACTAAAAATTATTTAATCTTTAACATACTTAAGCTCATAATATTATTGAGCAAATTTTTAGAGTTCTCAAATAATACTTTTATATTCTTTTAATTGATTATTAATATATTCTAAACTTATAAAATAAAATAAATATCAATAAATATCTATATAATATTGACAATGATGATAATATATTAATAAGTCTTCTTGAAATAGAGAATAGCTATATAGTTAATTAAAAAAATATTAATAAAAAATATATATAAAGAATAAAAGTCAATAACACAAATGAGGATAATAATAAAAAATAAAGACAATAATAAGAAATAAAGACAGTAACAAAAAATAAGTAAAATATAAGACTGAAAATAATAGTAAAGTAATAAAAAATATAGATACTATATATAAATATATTGCATAATGAAACATAAGAATGAAAGTCCTACTTTATTTTTTTTTATTGAAGAATTAGATAAAAAATAGCTAAATATATCACTTTATCTTAAAAGAGTGCAGTATCAATAGCTCTCTTATAAATATCATAATATATACTTAAAACAGCTCAGTTATCTAGAGTCAGATCAGATATCTTAAAAACAATATCTATTAACTGTTTAATCTTTATATTTAGTGATGATACTATAAAATAGTTATTATCAAGCTAAGTTACAATCAATAATATAGAATTATTAATTTAGTGAGTGATCATAAAAAATAGATCTCATTCACTCAGTATACTAGTAGCTATTGAACTAGTAGTGTTTTATATCTGAGCAATAAAAAAATAGTAGTATTATTTATTAGCTCCTCTTTAACTCATTTATGCTTTTATTATGAACTTGTACTTGATGCTTGAGATAAGTTTAAAAAAGTTTTAGTTTCAAGTATAAGAGATAATTATATAGTATTTTTACTATTATAGGAAGAAATATATATTAGAATATTATAAGTATTAATAATTATATTATTAACAGATAGAGATAAAAGATGAGATATAGTAAATAATATAGTAGATAAAAGAATAAATAGAACAATGAATAGGATAGAAGATAGAGTAATAGATAAAGTAGTAGACAGAGCTATAGATAGAATGGTATTAAATAATTTAGAGTTATTATTACTATTATTAGCTAATATTAAATTAATAAAAATATAAGAAGCAGTAGATAAATAGTGCATATAACATCTAATAGCTATATTATGCTGTGCTATCTTATGTATTTTCTAAAAGAGCAACTAGATACTCAAACTCTCATAGATATTGATTATATATATAGTCTACTAAAAGAATTAAATAAGTATCTTAAAAAAGAACAAGATAGAA
The DNA here is from genome assembly GCA_001563735.1 of Leucoagaricus sp. SymC.cos. NCBI lineage: Eukaryota > Fungi > Basidiomycota > Agaricomycetes > Agaricales > Agaricaceae > Leucoagaricus > Leucoagaricus sp. SymC.cos. The sequence continues at coordinate 24,476 of KQ963180.1, read as the reverse complement.
ATAATATACTTTTACATATTTGAAAGCTTTTCACTAAATATTAAATATATCTTAATTAGAGAAGCCAGGTTTAAAAATTATAAAACCTAATATATAAGAGGAACTACTTGTACTAGACTTAGAAAAGCATTCCACAAAATTTCAATATATTACTCTGATCTATAAAAGATAAACTAATATCTAATAATAACAGATTTGACTCATATCTCTTTAGAGCTATCATATCTAGTCTTAAGTACAATCTTTATACTGTTCTGAATATAAAGCCTAGAAATATGCTGCAGCTATAGTGAAATTACTATTCTAAAATGTCTTACCCAGGCTTATAGACTACTATTCATAGAAAAAATTAGTGAGAGCTTTATACTCATTATCAGTCTTTTTTTTTTTTTTTAACTCAAAAATTTATATACCAGTGCGTGATAGCAGTCCAGTCACAACAACTACAATAGTATACTACAGTTACACTATAAAGAACAAATCCCTCCCAGCTTAGCTGAATATAGTAGCTTACATCTGAGATATGCCTTTTCTACACCTAGAGGTAGACAAAGAGCAGGTAAGATCTCTCACCCTCACCCCGCACAATGCGGGTGATGAGTGCTAAGGAGCAACTAGCACAGCCCCCATCAGCCACCAATGCCAGACCCCCTAAGAGTCTAATTGGGCCCTCAGGAAACCCAGCGACTGCCAAAGAGTGGCTGCACTGTTCTTATCCTCTGGGAAGGTGCATAAAGGAGAAGGCTTTAGGGTTCTCTTTGCAAAACTTGAGCAGCTCCTCCCAAAGCTTGGGAAAGTGTTGAGAAGGACTGAAATTAGTACATTCAGTCAAAATGTGCTTGTGAGTCTGCAAACGAGCAGACCCACAAGGGCAGAAATGATTATTAGAGAGCTTAAACTGTTGCCTAAACTCCCTGATAGGCATATGTGCCAACACTGCCTGGCAAACCCTAGCACAAGTGGGCGAATCATGCAAAGACTTAAGCCATGTACCCCCAGAGAGGTAGGTGGACATCAAACATTTGCCCTTCACTACTCATTATCAGTCTAATTAGCAGCTTTTTACTTCTTGAACTTAGTTTGACTAGTTGCAGAAAAGTTACTGATAGCCAAGTTAGAGTTGAAAATAGAAATAGTTTAAGTTAACTATGAGAAGCCAAAGAAGTACTTCTTCTTTGACCTCTTATCACTACTTTTCTTTTTAAAAAGTAGTCTTAAAATATTATTTTCAAGCTTTAGCTCATTATATTACTAGCTGGTCCTTAGATTCTGACAACTTACTTATAATAGACTTTGATTTATTATTATTTATTACTTTACAATTACTTCTAGTTGCTAGCTAGTTTTTAGATCTTGCTCTTATTTCTTTTTATAGTATAAACTACCTAAATACTACTATTATTATAGTAAACTCTAAACATACTAAAACAAGCTTTCTAATACTCAGAAAGCTAGAGCTTTTAATTTTCTAGCTAAGCAATTATAGTTTAATCTTATTAAAATATATATTGTTAATGCTGAAATTTTTTCTGAGAATATTTACAAAATAGATGAAAGTAGTTTTCTATTATTATATCAAGAAAAAGAAAGAGTACTTAGATCTTAAGGCATAAAAATATAGTATAAGCAGAATAATGTTAACTAAGAGAATATTATTATACTTATTACTATTTATATAGATAGAATTTCAAGCTATCTAATAATTATCTTTTAAAAAAAGAACTTAATAAGCTATTAGTTCAAAAATAACTTATTTAATGTGATGTAAGTCAATAAAATTCAGGTTATCAGTCTCAAAAGCTAACTGCAAGTTTAGAATTTACTGCTTTTTAAATAGTTAAATAGATAGTGAGCTTATATGAAAGTAGATTGAAAATAATTTTGATAGTCAGATATAAGAGAAAGAAATAGAGCATCTATGAGTTTTACTACTTAATAGTCATAAATCTTATTATATCTCAACTCTTTTATACTATATTTGAGTTTATTATATTATTATTTTTAGATATCTATTATACTCTATATATGTACTTCAAAGCCTTAATATTGTCTATTTTACTAAAATAAAAAATATCTAAAAAAAGAATTAAACTCTTTCAAAATAGAGTATAATTATTCAGTAGATAAAAGAGATTTTGTCTATATATTTAAAAAAGTATTTTATTATGCTTTTATTTCTATAATTATCAAAGCTATATTTAAAGCTACTAATATCTATTTCTTTAATAATACTGTGATATCTAACTTTTAAATAAAAATCTCATAATATCAATTAAAAATAAATTTTCTATTTCTCAGCTATTACCTATCTGTCATACACTCAAGATATTGTAAGACTTTTTACCTATATTACTAATCATAAATATATATAAATAATTATAAGAGACTTTTCAAAAAACACTAGTGCTTCAATTCTAGTATTAGAGAAACTAATCATATCAAGTCATCTAATTATTATATCTATCTTTGAATATCTTCTCACTGATAATACTAATTGCTTTTTACTTAAAAATAATATTATTATAAATAATATAGAGAGAGATAGTTTTTTTTAATATACTAGAAAGTTAGTAGATCTACTTAAGCATGCTCAAAAACAGATTAGTGCTTAAAATTTTATTATTAAAGCAAATCATATCTAGATAATAATCTAAGACTTGTATCTCTAGAAGTAGAACTAGTTACTACAAGTATAAGAAAAGAAATAAAAAGATAATTATACTATATTATTTTTAAATAGCTTTAGAAAGTGTTTAACATAGAAAAACTTTATTAATTTTATTGATTAGTAAGCTGTCTGAGTAATCAAAGAGATATAAAAAATTTAAAAAAATAATATAAGAATATTAAAAAAGAAGATTTCTAATAAGACTAAAGAACAATATCAGGCTATAATAGTTAATTAGAAAAAACTGATACTAGAATATAAAAAATAATATTATTAACTCTTAAATAATAGAATATTCAAAAAAAAACTTACCAAAAAAGCTACTTAAATTTATCAAATATGATCTTCTGAGTTAAATAACTTAGAAAATATAAAAAAGTCACATAAAATTGCTAAGAAAGATTAATAGAGTTAAAATAAATAATAATAAGTTTAGTGAGATGTGAAAGGAAGAAGAGATAGCAGAGCTATTATAAATATGTCATACTATGTCAAATATTCTAAACTATAATAAAGTTTATATTTTCATTTTTTTTTTTAAAGATTTTTTATTTAGTATATTTTAAATTACACTAGTAGCTTTAGTAATATTTTAGCTAATATATATTTCAGTATTAAGTAGTAAATATTTATCAATATAGCTAAAATTTAATATTAAAAAGTAGTATATCAAGTAACTATAGTATATTATAGTATTGTGATATAATTACTACTCTAATTACTAGAATAAATAGTATACTATAAAATAGTATCAAAAAGAGATTAAGATAAGAAGATATCTATTTCTAGAGGTATTAGCACTGACTTAGGGAGTAAACAGTAAGAGATAAGTAATAATAGAAAAAAGAATAATAAACTAAATAATAATGCACAAGAAGTGTGATCCAATAGCAAAAATAGAAGTAAAATAAAGCAAATTATAGAGTCAGAATAGAGTTAGATTAAAAAAGTCAATATAAGTTAGAAAGTTATAAATAGATTAGTTTAGATCAAGAATGATATCTCTATCTAAATAAGAAAATATAATATTACTGATTATAACAAAGAATACTTGTTATAGATGCTTATCAGCAGGACCTCACTTCTATAAGGCAGTAAGCATCTATCTCTATGAATCAGCAGTACTTCATCGTGAATGATACTTATGTTTTCCTAAAAAGAAGCTGACTATACAAGTCCTATTTCAAAGAGACTAAGGCAGAGTCTCTTATGCTCTCTATTTCCTTGTAAAATTGATATGTCTGATATGATCTTGATACTCATCTAGTTTGTGTAGGGAGAGAGTGTGACTATCTCTCCCATCTACTAGGAGATATGAGATAGAAATGGGATTTTCTACTCACATGAGAGATAGTCTTCATTAAGAGAACTAATCTATGAGACAACTTGTTAATAGTTCCACAATACAGAGGTTATAATATTTGTATCTACAGTAAATCAATCAGAGAGGGCATAAGAGATGTCTCACTAAGGTAAAGCATCTTAGAAGTTATATAGATGAGTAACCAAAGAGGATAGAAGCTAGAGCTTCTAATTGATGCCTCTTTACTATATATACTTTCTATCTAGATATATACAGATTCTTTTTCCTACTGTATAAGATGATAGAAGTCTATATAGTGAAGTTTCTTATATATGAGGCATAGGTAAGGTGAACACATAAACTATACTACAATTCCAATGTCCAGTATGATGAAAGAATTAAGAAATGTTTAAGATAAGACAAAGAGAAATGTAACTAAATAATAGTAATACATTCTTGAAATAAACATTGAAGATAGAAGTATGTCTATTAGATGGCTTCAATCAAAATTAAAAGCAAATCAGAGGAGAGTCTATCTAATAATATATTTACTGATGATGACTCAGAAATTAAGAAATTTGATCATCAGAGTCATCAAATAGAAGATTGTCATAGGGGTGAGAATAGTAGATATACATATAAGTCATATTACTTTACATAGATTTAGAAGAGAGAGTATAGCGGGAGTGAGTGTAGTCTGTGATGTCAGTCTTTGGGGAGATGCTTTGGCTATATGTGATATTTTTTGCAGATTCACTTATATCAGTGGTATAATCTATAGATTCCTCAGTAGGAAGAGGAGGTGGAATAGAACATAGTAGAGATGAGGGCATATCAGCATATGATAAAGTTGGTAATAAGAGAGGGGTGAAATAATCAGTCTTCATAGTATCTAGAGCGATCTGGATGTGAGGAGTCATATATCTATACTGGTAATTTTCTTGAATAATTCTAGAAATAATTACATATATGAGAGTATCATCTTGATATTCTATATAAAGATATTGCCATACCATTTGTAGATCTTCATTGTTATTAATTTTCTACCTATTAGCAACTATGTTGTTGCTTTGATTCTTGAGCATACAAATAACTTTTCTATTTAGGATATAGTGTCTATAGGGAGGATTATAGTAAGCATCGAGTAAGATGTCATCGACATAGGGCTTCTCTAGCATCCTATTGTTATGACTCTGAGTAGATTACTCTGGGTAGTTTCATAGACTGTAGTATTTTATTTTCTACTATCTGGTGTTACTCTGCATTTTCTATTCCTGTATACTCTGTATTACCTCATCCTCCTAGTATAAGTACCCTAGGTAGAGCACTGTATTCCTTACACTTTATCAATTATACTTTTCCCTTATTTGCTCTCAGGCCTTTGCCAACATTACAACCTGAGTTAGCTCTTAAGGTCATGACATTTGGTAAAACATCACCAACTCACCTTGCCAAATGGAACAAAGGCATAAATGACATCAGTCCTATGAAGAGGATGATCCTGCCAGAGAAAAACAACAATAAGCACTTGCAGCAAGCATAGCTGAGCAACTAGCAGATGAAAAATACATATAGTGACTATTACAGGAAGAACAAGACAATGAGACACCAGAAGAATTATCAATAGAGATAGATAAAGAAGAACCCAAACCAGAATTGGAACACAAAGAAGCAGAAGAAGAATCTGTCCAAGAAATAGAATATTTGTCAAAAGCACTAGAATTGCTCAACATTAGCAGACAGTTAACATTGGAAGAATCAGACAGCACAGAAATGTCTCAAGAACATGAAGGAATGGATATGTAATCATAGCCAGCACTACAGACCATAATATAAACTCAAACCAAATTCTTCTTATCTGAACCAGAATACTTTGATAGGACAAGAGCAAAATGGGAAGACTGGTGGAGGAGTATGCTACTCTACATTGCAGGAAACGATATCACCAATAACTGACAATGAGTTATGGTAGTACTCACTAGGATGAAAGAAAGAACAGCTGGATTATTTGCATCTGTCACAATAAAGGATATATTGAAGGAAAGTTGGTAGGCAGCTTTCAATTGGGATAATTGGGCCAAGGAATTAGAAACTAGGTTTGCAGATGGAATAGGATCAGGAGAAGCAGAATGGAGAATCAAAGAATTCAGGTAAGGAAGAATACACATTCAAAACTTCCTAATCAAATTTGAAGTCCTCAAGTGCAAAGCCAATATAGATAATAGCTATGCCCTCTTTTTACTAAAGAAACATGTTTGTCCCAACATCATTAAAACCATCATGGAGTACCCCACTGACTACCAGCCAACCACTTACATTGAATGGATGATGTCCATCAATACTGTAGGAAAAGAATACAAATTTGCTGATTTAAAACAATAACATCTCACAGGCAGCAGCGTCATATATGGAGAACAAGGACAACCTATGGAGATTGGGCATATGATGTCCCAAACACCACACTACATTGACAAGAGAAATCCCAAATGCTTTAGTTGTGACAAATTTGGCCATATTGCAAAGAACTGCACCAAACCAAAGACCACACACAATCCAGCCAACAAACTTCAATATTTTAATTGTGGTAAGTTTGGCCACATCTCTAAGTACTGCAAAGCCCCACAATAAAACAAGCCCAGCTTCAGAACTATAATAGAAGCATCAGAGGAAGAGAGGAAAACAAATGAGGAGGGTTTTGTAGAAGGCTCAAAGCAAAATATGTAAACTTTCAAGCCTATAAGCATAGAGTTTCTGTCTCATAGTCTCCACAATATATCATTTCCCAACAACAAAACTCTCAGTGTGAACTCCTCACCACCCCCACAGTAAACCAACAGACAATGGTCAAAGCTCTCATCAACTCAAGATGTACTCATATATGTATATCAGAAGACAAAATCCAGGAACTAGGGATACCAGTAAAACTAATCAATGCCCCTTTCAAAGTTTTTAATGCAGATGGTACCCTAAGTGGTCACAAACCCATCACCCACTATACTGATATTATGCTCGACATCCATAGCCACCAAGAACAAATTGAAGTAGTAGTCACAACATTGGACTCCATAGACATATTTCTAGAACATGATTGGCTGACTCACCATAATCCTGAGATCAATTAGAAAAATAGTATTGTCAAATTTACAAGGTGCTCCCCCAGTTATAACATCCCTCATCACAACATATGCATCAAACCCCATATTTGAAAACTTCAAATACAGGAAGAAGATAAGAAAGAAGAGAAATAGCCAGATCTGACTATACTTGCTGACTTGCCAACCTACATAAAGGAATATACCCATCTGTTCAACAAAACCAACTTTGACAGACTTTCTGATCATACACAATAGGACCATGAGATCAAACTAATGGAGAATGCACTCTTGGAACTTTGAGCAAAAATATACCCCATGACCCTGAAGGGAGAAGAAGAACTTAATGCCTTCATAGATAAAAATCTAAAATTAGGGAGAATGTGAGTCTTGAAATCACAATATACTGCTCTATGCTTTTTTATTCCAAAAAAGAATGGGTTGAAATGATTGGTACAAGACTATTGGAAAATTAATCAATATATGGTCAAAGACAAAACACCCATCTCCCTTATCAGTGAAGTGGTAGATTGACTCAAGGATGCTAAGGTTTTCAACAAATTTGACATCATTTGGGGCTATAATAACATCTGTATCAAAGAAGGAGACAAATGAAAAGCAGCTTTTTTGACCAATCACAGACTATTCGAACTCACAGTCATGTTCTTTGGCCTATGCAACTC
>KQ963180.1:5676-16612 GCA_001563735.1 Leucoagaricus sp. SymC.cos | reverse complement strand
TGCCAAACTCTAACTATGCATCTATCAGCCTTAGCTACCAGAGAGACCATCTGTTATAGCTTAGCTTTAACACTTCCCACCCTCCAGTCACTAACTGAATGGAGATACTAGATAAGAGTTTGATCTGAAAGGGTTCAATCTGACAGTGTTGGGATAGCCCACATGATAGACTAGCCACCCAGTATGAGAATGTATGGTTATCTGTCATGCTTGACAATAAGTAGTGAGAGGGCATGGAGCTCCCTCAGAAGATGCCAGCATGAGGTCGCAAAAGCTATAGGATGACTATGACTAACTGGCAAAAGAATGGAGAAGCAATGCTACAACTCTATGGAAAGAGAAAAGAGGGCAGAGGAGTAAACTCAACTCAATGCCAACACTGGGAGGGTGGACCAAGATAGCAAATCTAGCATGAGAGAAAAAGAAATGAGTCAAGTGCAATGAAGCACTTGACCAAAATAGCAGCAGCTTATTCAGCTAAACTACAGATTTGGGATCACAAGGGTGACCAGAGGACAAGCATGGCCCAAGCACACCAGAGCATGCCTAGACTAGCAGAAAGGCTCTAACTGACTGCCAAAGCAGAAGGGAGTAGAAGAGAGGAGATAGAGGAGGCAGAGACTGCCCCCCATGAGAAAAACAAGTAGTGGAGGAGTGAACTCAAACTCAACACTGAGAGAGTGGGTGGACATCATGAGCACCCCAGCTATAGGTAGTGGTAATGACTAGATGTTGTAAACCCTAAAGCAACAGAGAATGCAGTCTGTGAGTAATCCTAAGAGGGCAGCAAGACTATGAGAGAGGAGGCACCCTAGAGTGAAGGTAGTGGTACATGGGAAAGGAAGGGTTGTCCTCTGCCACCTTCTTATGAATGATAATGACTATCTTTAAGGAGATAATCTATAATGGCACCTTGACAAATTACATGGATGATTTCATCATCCTAGCCCAGTCTGAGAAGAAACTTCAAAAACAGACCCTATAATTTCTGAAAATTGCAGCCAAGCACAACTTGTATTTCAAATGATCCAAATGTGAATTTGGAGTATCCAAAGTGCCAATTCTAGGAGTTGAAGTGGGAAATGGAAAAGTTGAGATGAAGCAATAGAAGATCAAAGCTATCAGGAATTAGAACTCTCTCTCTAACATCAAAGGAGTGAAAAGCTTCCTAAGCTTCATCAACTTCTATTAAAGATTCATAGAAGGGTTCAGTAACATCGCAAGACCACTCAATGCTCTCAAAGGAAAGACAGACTGGAAATGAGGACCTAACAAACAAAAATCATTTGACACACTGAAACAACATATCACTGAAGAACCTGTATTAACCCTCCCTTGACTAGATGGCAAATTCTGAGTAGAAACTGATACATCAGGATATGCCATAGGTGCCATTCTATCTCAAGAACAGGACAACAAATAGCACTCGATAGCATTTATGTCATGTACTATGAGCCCAGTAGAACAAAATTATGAGATCTATGACAAGGAACTCCTCGTGATTATGGAGTCATTACAAGTCTGGCAGTAATACCTCTTGGATACATGAGAAATGTTTGAAGTTTGGACAGACTATGAGAACCTGAAGTATTTTAGGAAGCCACAAAAACTCAATAGGAGATAGATGTGATAGTATCTCAAACAGCAAGACTATGATTTCATCATCAGATATATCTCTGGCAAAACTAATATAAAAGCTGACCTTTTCTCTTGCTGCAACAAACCTAATTGGCAAGAAGATGACAAGGAAGTCACCTTCCTGAAGAATCTAGTATGAAGGGTAAACATCAGGAATGAAACCATCGTTCCCATCATCCTACTATGGGAAGCATATTTCAAGGTTATTATTAGTATAGATATTGAACAGCAAATCTGAAACTGTAAAGTCCAAGAAACTGAGATAATGAAAGGACTCAATGACCCCTCCAAAGGGTTTAGGGAAAACAATAGATTAATTTAGTATCAAGAAAGAATTTATGTGCTACTAGGAGATGACCTACAGTCACAAATTATACAGGAATTCCACAATGCCCCAAATGCAGGATATCTAGACCAACACTGAATGCTAGAGGTCTTGGCAAGAGATTTTTAGTAGTCTGGCATAAGACAAAATGTGAAGAGATTTGTAGGGGGGTGCGACATCTGCCAGAAAACACAAATCTATCAGGAATGAAAAGCAGCACTACTACATCCCCTGCCTGTTCCAACCTACCTATGAGAGGAAATCTCAGTGGATCTTATTGGACCCTTACCTCCTTCCAATGGACACAATGCTATTCTAGTTATGGTGGATTGTTTTAGCAAGATGATATATATCCTGCCCACCTCTATATCTCTGATAGCAGGACAGCTAGCTATTCTATATTAGGACCATATCTGGAAATTATATGGATTACCAAGAAAGATTATCAGCAATCAAGGACCACAGTTCACTTCAAAGTTTATGGAAGGTCTATGTAAAGCACTCAGGATCACATGGGCTCTGTCAACAGCATATCATCCCCAGACAGATGGGCAGATAGAACAGATCAATCAAGAAATCAAGAACTTTCTACAGAAATATGTCAGCTATAAATAGAATGATTAGATATCATGGCTTGCAGCAGCAGAATTCTACTATAATGACAAGCAACACTTGGCAATACATCATTCTCCATTCTACTTGAACTATAGGAGACATCCATAAAAGAGAATCACCATGACATCTTTGCCAGTACCAGCAGTGGAAGAATTTGTTACCAGCCTTAGCACAGCATGGGAGATCACCATAAACAGCATAGAACAAAACTGGAAGAGCATAGCAATTGCATATGATAAGAGATGAAAGGATGCCTGAAATTACCAAGTAGGAGATAGTGTATGGTTAGAAGCATCCAACATCAAGACAAGTCACCTAAGCAAGAAGCTGGATTATTGGAGATATAGACCTTTTCCTATCTCAGAAGTGATTGGGAGTAGAGCATATTGACTCAAGCTGCCATCTCAGTAGGTTATTTATGATATATTCAACAAAGTGCTCCTATCACTGGCAAGAAAACCTGAGTTTCTGATCCAATAGCAACCTCTACCTCCACCACCAGATCTGATCAATACTGAGGAAGAATGAGAAGTGGAGGAAATCTGAGGCCACCAAAAATGAGGTAGAGGGGTCCAGTATCTGGTTCACTAGAAAGGCTATAGTGATGAGGAGGATTAATGGTTATCTAAGTCCCATCTGTCAAACATAGAAGAGGCAATCCAGGAATATCTTAATAGATTCTCAGAGTGAACCTAATTGAGGAGAGGAGTGAAACTCAAAAATCAGATAAAAGCCACAACAAGGACTACAGACCCAGTCAACATAACTTGGCTATTACTCTAGTACTAGTTACTCCCAAATGAGTCTATATTGCTATTTTTGCAATCATCTCTACTGCTCTCATTATCATCATCACTGCTTCCATCATCACTGCTGAATATGACCACTCTGTTGATTGCAATGTCATTCATCAAGCCCTACCCAACTACAACAGCTTCCTCATCAATCTCCAAAAAGTCCAAAACTCCCTTACCCACTACCCTCCGAACAGCCAAATGCACTATAGCCAAAGTCAAACTACTAGCCTTTAAGCCAACCAAGAAAATGGCAATGTTAGACATAGGACATATTGACATAGAAGAAGTAGAACTATGCAACCAGGTCCTCCAAGACCCACTATACCTCTATAATGATCTCACCTAATCCATCAATGCCCTTGCTATACTGAAAGAGCAACTCCAGTTGTTTATAGAATCTGCACACAGTCTTGTCACAATCTTAGCAGACCTAGAAGAGAATGTTATCGAATTATGTGCTGGAAGCCATCATGAGTTAGATATCCAAGATTTCATTGAATGTATCTCCACCACTCTTTGTTATGCCCACACTACATGTCTTGTGCTCAAGGCATACTTACTCCAATGCATACTTGCTGAACGTCTCCATGAATATAACAATATTGGAGAACAATTTATTGTCAACTACATAGCCAAAGTCACTTAGTTCTATGCATGTACTGATCCATATTCTGTTCCACTCCCTACTGGCAAATACACTCCCCCAGTCCCCACTACAATAGAAGACCCTACTGAACCATCCACAGACATAGTCTGGGAACAGAATATTGAAATAGATGACTATGACTCTAATGATACCCCTGCTGATGGCATAGTAGGACCTACAGCCATCAAGGATGCCTATGCCCTTCACAAGTTCCTTCAGCAACAAGATGCTGACTTGCTCAAGATCTCTACCCCTACCTACTTTATTGCCCCTAACCAGTTTTACACCTTATAGAAACATGGAGAAAGTGACAATGACTATTGGTCTCAAGTAGTCTATGAGTTCCTGCAGCATTATGCCAACACTCAGGCTCACTTCAAAACTAGTCACATTACTATCTACAAAAGAGGTCCTGACAACATTCCCTTCTTTATCAGCTGCAATAAACATCACACCCAGTTTGCAATTACATGGGCCAAGAAGGACCTCTCACGATTTATTATTGAAGGATAGAAATAATCCATCAATATCTCTTCCTGTTATATATGCAGAGTCTATGAGAGGTACCTTTCTCTTCACTAAAGGACTACTGTTACTCTTGTTGGATATCTCTTCTGTCATTATGTTCTATCTTAGAAGGACCTTTATATTAGTTGCCTATTCATGAGGACATGAACCCTGAGGAGAAGGTGATGTTATGGCTCTGGATAAATTACTCTGGATAGTTTCATAGACTGTAGTATTTTATTTTCTACTACCTGGTGTTACCCTACATTTCCTATTTCTGTATACTCTGTATTACCTCATCCTCCTAATATAAGTATTCTAGATAGAGCACTGTATTCCTTACACTTTACCAATTATACTTTTCCCTTATTTGTCCTCAAGCCTTTGCCAACATTGCAATCTGAGTTAGCTCTTAAGGTTATAACACCTATCAGAAAGTAGAGTTAGATAGGATATTTTATCGTTATCTTCCCCTGTAGTTTCTTTAATCTCCCAATGATAAAAGTTTATATATGGCCATGAATCTTCAATGATCTTCAGAGCTATATCAATACTGCAGCTATAAGTACATAGTCATCTTTTTTATTCTCTAATACTTGCAGCTGATATTAAAATTATACTTAGAGATACATAAACTCTTTATATTTAGTAATATCATCATCAATCCAAGTATTTATCACAAGAGAAATATTGAAGTCTTATCTTATTAATCAATTTGTATAGCATCCAATTTAGTTTAGAATACTCTAATAGATGGCTATAGTTTGGAACAATAAATGTAGATTGTCAGAGTTTCAAATCAAACAAGATTTAGAGAATGATCTAGGATCTTAAACTCTACTAATAGGCTTCTACTAGAGAGTAAATAAATAAAGTACAAAGGATGTAGACTACAGTTATTTATATCTAAATAAATAATAGAACTACTTAAAACTCCAAAAACTATGACACAAGGACAATATACTATTTGTACTATATATTATGATTTCTAACAAAATGAGTCATTAGAACTCAAGTATTAAATAGACATGACTAGAAACTATAGTATAACTTATGCTGACTAGTTTAGTATATGTTATAAGTCACTAATACTCATACTTTGAGTATGACTCCTATGATAACTAGTATTGTAGTATGACTCACTCATATATAGGAAAGGTATATAAGTAGTGTAGTTTACACTGTACTTTTCTCACTTCAAATTCACATCCTGAAGTCTAGTGTTTACAGCTCTCTAAACATCTCTCAACCTCACCTCAAGTCAGCCCAAGTCACTTCACTTTTCTCTGATGTAATAGTTATAATATAAATTTGCAAAAGTAGTGTGCTGCTGCTGCTATGACAGCTTTTACTCAGTGTCATGTGGTAGTATATAGTCAATGGTAGGTCTTCTATATTTGGCAGACATGTGTGACATGCATGACCAGGTCTAGTAGGCTTTCTATATATGGAGGGCATGTACAATCTGCATATTTCAGGCTCAACCTGACAGCCAGTATGAGTCATATCAGTCTCCTCCAATACTCAAACACAATGCAGCTCAAAACTCAACATCTTATTTGAGACACACAAGTGCACTGCAGTCAGACTCCTGGGTGGCAAACATCTCCACTTCTTTCTTGCTTGCTTCTATGTCTTGTCACCTAAAGCACCATACTGTGAATGTCATAGAGTTAATACAGTCTTGGCATCATGGGCTCAACTCTGTGCATTCTCTGAAGTCTCATATATATAATCATTGCTTAGGACATCCTCTCATAACAAGTTTGTTAAACCAGGAACATTATAATCCCTGTCCTGGAAAGCCTGCAGTGAGTGCTTCCACTCCTACTTTATCCAGTAATTACAGTGCAATACCCGAAAGCCAACAGGCAGGTTGCTGCACACCTTGTGGTGCCCCTGTGCAATATACTAAGCCATTATGTGTGTTATGTGTGGCTGGAGTGTGCAGAAATTTCCCAATACCCCTTAGAGCCTGAGTTCATTTCACAGAACACTCAGTGACTGGCATCCTTGTGCCTTCACAAACCCATCAACACTACATTCTTAAGTCAACGAGCACTATATGCCAAGACTTCTGTCATCTCCAAGCTCTTGATTTTGACTAAAAGAGGCTTACTTCTCTAACGCCGGAAAATCCATGCATCTCACAAACAACATCATCTGATCGGGCCGCCTACTAGTCTTTTTCTCTCCCGCCATGGCTCCCTCTTATATGTCAGAGAAGCAGTTCATCAACGAAAAGTCGTTTCTCTACGGTTCACTTCTCGCTGCTCTGGCATATGGAGTGGTAACTACATTATCAGCCATTTGTCTTACGATTCTCCGAGGAAGACGGATACCTCTTCGACATCGACGAGCGCAATTCGCTTATGTTAATTTGATGTTCACTCTGAGCACGCTAAGTTTTGGGTTTCAAGTCAAGATCACGCAAGCTGGGTTTCTTGAGCAGAGAGACTTTAATGGCGGAACTGCCGGATATCCTGGTCCAGCGGCTTATCTGGGAAAGAATTTTGACCATGCGTTGCCGTATGAGTTTAAAGGATGGATGGCTTGTTTCGTGCTCACAAATTGGTTTTGTGATGCTGTGTTGGTATGTCGTGATCTAAAGTTGGGTTATTTGGGTTAACCAAGTCGAAATAGCTTTGGCGATGCATGGTGCTCTATCACGACAATCGTTTCTGGCCATACCTGTTCCGGTTTTTACCAGCCTGCCTTTTCTTTGCTTCCTTCGGTAAGCACTACCACATCTTGTGTATTTGCACAAACTAATCAATAGCGTGCTAGTTAGCGGCATCCTTCACCTCATCCAGATTACAGCGCCAGAAACCTCGTCATGGGCTACCGCCAACCTTCCTTTCAACTTTACGATTCTCTACGGTGTTGTCGCACTCTTGGTTAACATCACTCTTACGACTATGATTGCCATCCGGTTGTATATTCACAGAAGACGAACAGTAGGAGCTCTCGGGGCTGGACATGGCTCCGAATTCACAGGGGTCATTTCGATGTTGACTGAGTCAGCTGTTTTGGTCGACATCTTCGTCATTGCATTCTTGGTACCATATGCCCTTCGGCATTGGTTCTGTAACATCATGATTCAACCACTTATTCAAGTTCAGGTAAGCCTTGGCTTTTTTAGCACATTGGTCTTGTGGTCTTATCCGTATCATATAGGCAATCGCACCTCTCCTTATCATCTACCGCGTCGCACAAGGCAAAGCGTGGACATCCTCAACACAACATACGCTCTTCAATTCTAGCCAAAGTCGACGCGCTACTCCCGGTCAAGGTTCCAGCCACCAAAGACGAATATCCTCCGAAACGCCACTCATTCTCATCAACAACAACAACAGTAGTAGTACAAGTCAAACCACGCTGGGTGCGGAGTTAGGCCACTACCGTAGGCCATCTGAGTCGTCATCCCATATTCCTTATTATTCCACTCCTCCCAGGTCAACGGATTCACCGAAACGCGAGCTTGGGGTTTTCATTTAGTGGAATCTTGGGATGGGTTATGGGCGAGACAGGCGGCGGTGATGCATCGCATGCGTATCAGCTTGTTGACGCGGACGCCTATGACCAATTTGAGCGTGGAGACATGTCAGAGGGCGGCGAGGGTTATGAGAGCGCTACTCGGCCAAATCGGATATGAATGCCTTTTGGAGACGACTTCTTTCGTTGGTAGCATACTTCAACCATCGAAGGCACCTGTACGGGTCGAGCCCAGCGTTTTGTTTTCCTCCTCACTATGTGTTGGCTAGAAGTACTTGAGCCCACGATTTCCGGTTTATCGGTTGTTATCGGACATTCATCAGTTTCTGCCACTACTTCTCAACTTCCATCAGTACTAATGGGGGCCCGAAAATTCCGAACCGGTTATATCCTGAGTTCTCATCTCCTGACCGAGGATCACTTGATCTAGCAAAACTCGGCTCGCTGTTAGATACCCTACCATCTTCGCACCGGTGAATTTATGGTCAATGATATCATTGTCGGGTTCTCCACTTGAACATTGGACAAGTCACGCAAGGCATAGTAGATTTTCTTATGTGGTTATTGTGTCGCCGCATCATACCAATCTTGTCTGTGAGATGTTATTTAAGAGGTCCTAAGCATGTGTTAATGAGTGTATGATATCATCCGCTATTATTACAAGTCCTTTAGGGAACGTTGAACGTCGATTCCATGATTAACACTTCTCCACGGTCGTATTGATTTTGTGTCTATGTTCCCAGCTTCCTAAGTTAAGTGCAATTCAAATTGTTTCGACTCGATCGTTTCAAGCACTTGGTGTAATGTAATAATTAACAGAAACCAGACGCCGTGTTTTCGAACTGAACGCGACCGAGTAAGTATGCTACATAATGATGTCACTGATCCACAGTGTGTCAGTACACTTACATATGTATGGAGATCTGATTTTATCTCGGTGCACAACTCTTTGAATTCTCAAGGAGAAAAACAAGTGTCACTAAGCGGCCAGTTTTCAAGTCGAAGGGCACAGCGAGTTATTCGTTCGAAATGAGATGAACCATTCAACCTACAATTTGAACAACCCCATACTCTACGGTGTAACACGTTCAGGACTAAGTAATATGTTTTTCGGTTCGGCAAAGATCGGCAGCAAGTCAAACGCCACACCTTCTTGGACGTCATAAGTTCCGTCCTTTACCCCAGTGTGTACGTGGGCTGGGAAGGAACTTTTCAACACCTCGGCCTCCGCACGCGTTTTTTTCTTTTTTTGAGAAGTTGTTCCCAGTTGACAAACTGGTAACTTTTCTTTTTTCGCTTGGGCATTGGATCGGACATGGGCATTTGACGTGACATTTTGTGTTGGTGTTGGTTTTGGTTTTGGAGTTGGGAACTTGGGGGTTGGCATTGGCGTAGTGACTGAAAGTCCATTTCAAGTTGTGTTCGTAGCTGTGTTGAGGGACTCTTTACTCCAACATTATCACGAAAGGGGCGGTCACCACCTTAGCATTAGGGCGTGAGTCACGGGGGCCTAGTACAACACTCCGGGGATCCGGCGCGTTTAGATAGGTGAAAACAATGAGGGCTAATTTCTTGTTTTTCATGATCTTGTTCTCTTGATGGGTGTGCGTTTTATTGCTATTCCATTGCTTGAAGTTCTTCTGATAACCGACTTCTGCTCTGGACTCTCCGCCACAACACGGTTCCCCCACAATGAATTTCATAAGCTCAGAAGCTCCCATAGTAGATCGGATGAGCACGTGACACGAAGTTTCCAAAGACTCAATGAAACGAAAACGAAGGGAGTTGATCGGGATACAATGAGACTTTTGAAATACCTCTGATTTTTTCTCAGTGAAAGAGTTTTACAGGTGTTGTCGCTCTGTACATATGTACGGGTATAACGGCAATTATCATTGTTCGCGCGTCGATAAGTCGGCTGTCCATGTAATATGGGATATTTAGACTTTGGACGCGCGCATCAATGCCTCGGCGGCGTTGGTCTTACGTTCGTGTGTGTGGATCGGGTTGAGCCGAGAAGGTTGGATGGTTTTCTTTTGTCTTGACGACTAGAAGACTCGTAGAGCGACGGTACCGCGGTTACCTTCTACGCCGCAAAGTATTTTTGTGGTGAGGTAATGAACATCGTTTGAGGCAAAGGTCGGCCGAGAATTGATACAGTTTCTTTTTTCAAATGACACGTGCGTTATGTGTTCGAGAAGAACAAGTTCTAGGAGCATTGTTTGAAATCCCTATCCGGATTCGCGGAGACACGGCGCCTAATTTCCGAGGGGGAGGTCCTGTTTTAGGCCAAGCGGAATACGGTTGTATGTGTAGAGGTAATCAAAGATAGTGGGCACGAGATGATCAAAGTGGCGATTGGCCGGGATTAAGTAAAATAGAGTCGTCGACTCTCTTAGATCTGGCGGCGTTGCCGAAGGTGTTGTCATTAGCCATTGCCCTCCGCCATCTGCCCTTATGCACTAGCTGTGAGTCGGAAATGAAGAGTCATTAGTCATTTGTTAACCGCAGCCTCGGATTCGGAGCACGCCCAGAAATTGCGGCTTAGAAGAGAATGTAGTTCCTGTCATGAGCATCGCCAGTGCTTAATGAGCTTTCGGGGATTTGGATGCAACGTTACGGTACGGCTGTGCGAGCACAGTTGATGCTATTTTTGTGGGTAGATGCTCCAAGCGCCCTCGAAATCGTCGACTGGGTATGCACCATTCCAAGGGATACGCGTACCGGAAAGCATATCGGTGGATTCGTGGATTCATGGAGGGAAGAGCAAAAAACACATGACGTCGAGTGGGGAAGAGGGTGGGGCGACGGACGAGGGGGTGGCAGTGTAAACGGGACAAATGGGCCGTGAGGTGAGAATGGATGACCAACACGAGGAGGTGGGCGTGTGAGCGTCCTCGGAGGGATAGAGGG
>KQ963179.1:169521-188516 GCA_001563735.1 Leucoagaricus sp. SymC.cos | reverse complement strand
AAGGATATGGAAATTATTTTTTAAGAATGTGAGATATGTTGTTGCCACCAGGCATTCATTATATTTCTTCACAATCTGACAACTTAGGTATGAACGTCATCTTTCCAAGATGCAAAGTCTGCTTACCATCAATATTAGCAAAAAAAATCATGTTGCCAAGACAAAGTTCCAGTATTTGTATCTGAAGCTACAGTGTCCTGAGGACCACAATTTATTTACTTTATATTCTTCTATACTCCAATAGGCTAGCATAAAAGAGCTGAATACTGATTCTATGAGCTCTTCAGTAATTTCAACCAGATTTGTTTGTATTGATTAGTATCAACAGCTCACTCTCATATCCAGAACTGCCTATAATCATTTCATCTTCTTACACTGTAAGGCTCCTCTTGAAAACTCAATACTCTATATCCAATCAGCAAGCCAGTTGCATGCTAATTTATATTAGCCTCCCAATAGGGATTCTTATTCAATATACTTCCTGATTGGGCAAGATATCAATATCTATCTAGTAATAGCTACTTGTGGGGCCATGGAGGATGCAGAGTATATTACTGAGTTGCTTGAGAACATTTACAAGCTGTTTGGGATCTCTGAACCATAGCTGTCACAAGAGAAATGGAATCTTCTTATCTTAGCTCTTTTCTCAAAATGTAGAGACTACCTGGGTTTTCTGGAGCTTTGTTCAGTTTTGCAGCTCATTGGAGATAAACAGTACCAGAATCCCAAGCACTGACTGAACCTGGCTTTGGAAGCAATATCACTGCCTGCACTACCTCAATACAGTCCAACCCATGAGAGGCTTATACAATCATATTTACTTCCCCACAAGCACAATCTACAACATTATGCTATTCTGATGAAGCTCATCAATCACCTCCTCTCCCAGGTCCCACCTGATAAGCTTGATGTTGTTTATCAGATTATCATATTTATGAAGTGCATTCATCTGTTTTAATATGGCAGCAATTGGTTACCTATATAGAGTTATATGCTTGATCTGTTTGATCAGACACTCTCACAATTTTTTGGCCTGAATATCAAGAAAGTGGAGGATGCCTTATCTTTTTTGGCTCTGCTAGTCATCTGGCACCCTCCTGTTGGGGATATCTGGCAACACAGTAGTCCAACCTTCTTGGTCCCAATAGCCATAAATTCTATGAGATATCTTGATTAGCCAGAAAGATATCCACCTCTTGTTCAAGATATACAAACATGGACTACTGTGTCAGTAAGTTGCATCAGATGGTGCAATGCTTTCTTCATTGATGAATATTCAAAGGTTCTTTTAGATGGTGAGTGCTTATCTGGCCCCCAGATTGAAGACTGATGGTGATACTGTGAGCTCTTAGACAAACTTCATGATGACTATGGGCCCACTCATGAGAGTCAAAAAGATGAAAGGACTAGAGCTAATTTAAAAGAAAGGGATATTTGTTTATTCAATATCTGCTGGGTTGTTTTTGGCTGTCTTGCCAAGATCTCTCCTGAGACTCTTGTTGACCAGCTATTCAGTTTGCAATTTAATGACCTCCAGTGCACCAGTGCATTTGACCACTCAAAGTGGAGGTCTGCTTTTCTGTAGTGTATGAATGAACTCTATCAATTTGTATATTACTGTTTTATATAATGTTTGTGATTATTTTAACGGATCACTAGACATGAGATGTTGAAGACAATCCAATCTATCTCCATGTAGTTCAAAATGAAAGTGATAGCTCAGTTGATGAAACACTTTATACAATGCTTGAGACATCTGGGATAATATATCATTTGGCATCCTTTCCTCTTGTGAGTACATGATCATCCCAAACCTGTGTTTTGAATGCTCATGTATACTAATAGGACCTCCCAACCCTTGATATTGAAAGTCTCTGGGGTGTAGGCAGCTTTCCTGTGATATTCACACTAACTCTTAATCATCCATTCACCTTATCAAGCTTGAAAGCTTCAGAGTATGAATGGGAGGCTTTCTTACTGGGTTACAGTGATAAAACATGTTTGGTTGCAGTGCAAACTGATGTATTTCTAGACTTGTGCTTCCAATTCTTATTCTATGAGGATAGTTCCACACCAGCAGTAGAAACTGATGTGCTTCCAGTCTCATGCATGCTATCTATGCTGTATAATTTGCATGATGGCTGTTTTGAGTCTGACAGATCATTAGACTAGATCCAGGCACAGTAGGTTTGTCTTGAAGAAAGTATATACCTGTTGATGTATGGTGTGTGAGGCTTACTTGCCACTAGTTTGTGACAACAGTTGGGATAGCTCACCAAGTAGAGTTTCCTGTGATTTTTTCTAGCCAAAGTAATTAGATTTACAATCTGAAGCAATTGGCAAGAGGGATTTCCAAAACAAAAAAATTGATGAAGTTGAATTTTTATGCATCTGTCTCTGACAACTCATATGTCATTAGAAATGGGAAATGGGGCACATGAGCCCATCAAGAAAAAGGAAAGTGACTTGAGGTAGTTTTAAGGCAGGTTCAAGTCAAATTCCTCAAGCCAGGTCACTATCTTGGATATGACTTGAGGACAAATTGAAGGAGCTTTTTCCTCAAATATTTCAAGAATATCTGATGTTATATCATTTTATATTGATCTTATGTTATTCTATTTTTCCAATAGAATACTTTAGAAGACATATGATGTTAGAAATGGGAAATGGGGCACATGAGCCCATCAAGAAAAAGGAAAGTGACTTGAGGTAGTTTTAAGGCAGGTTCAAGTCAAATTCCTCAAGCCAGGTCACTATCTTGGATATGACTTGAGGACAAATTGAAGGAGCTTTTTCCTCAAATATTTCAAGAATATCTGATGTTATATCATTTTATATTGATCTTATGTTATTCTATTTTTCCAATAGAATACTTTAGAAGGCATATGATGATAAGCAATACATAATGTTCTATGACCATGTACTTGTGTCTTAAGTGACTTGAAACCCAAAAATTACTTGAGATTAGTAGGCCTCAAGGTAAATTTTGCCTTAAGTCAGCTCAAGTCACTTCCCTTTTTCCTGATGGGTGAGTGTGGCTGTGCAATCCACCAACGGGCCTGCTGGCTCCCAGTGAGTCACTATAATGTATACACCCACTGGAATGACTGAGTTGATACACTGTAGGTTGACTATGTGTAGTGGTCCACTCATGGTATGCCCTCTGCATTACAATACACATTCATGGGCTTGATTTGCAACTCAACGATGAAGAATTGCATCAGGCTTGATTGATCAACCTATAATACACAAATAAAGTCCACGAGTGAAGAGAAATATTTGAAGGGATGACATACTAAGATGGAAGGAAATTGAAATGTGATACAGATTGACAACACAAATTGTCAGTTCAAAGGTCACCAATCCCATGTTTGAAAGTATTCCACCTTACCACCATCCATTATGCAACTGTCAAACAGATTTATAACAATTCCTAGCAAAATTGACCTATGGCGCACAAACAAGGAGAACCTAGGAAGGGATAACGAGAGATGATGGAAAGATATCGAGATGAAATGCTGGTAAGAAAAAAGGAAACACTAGACGGTCAGTTAGTCCGACGTTTTCAGTTTCTTCTTTGGCGGTTCCGCTTCATCACCATCTTTCCCAGGTGTGGCCTTAAGTTTCGGTTTCGGTTTCGATTTAGGCTTTGGTTTATCCTCATCAACCTCCATTCCATCCTCCTCCTTCGCTTTCACCTTCGGCTTAGGTTTAGCTTTCGGCTTGGGTTTCTCATCATCCACATCCATTTCATCATCCGATTTCTTCTTCGGCTTGGGTTTAGGCTTAGGTTTAGGTGCAGCCTTCTTCTTGCTACCCCTGTCGTCATCGTCATCGTCTGCGTCGCTCCCCTCAGACGCCTTAGCTGCAGCTTTCTTCTTCGGTGACTTCTTAGCACCGCCAGCTGCGGCCTTGCCTTTTCCTTTGCTCTTCTTCTTTAGTTCTTCGGTGATTGCGAGATCACCACTGGCATCTGATGCTGTTGCTGCGCCTGAGTCGTCAGAGTCACTGTCACTTGGTGAACCAGAGTCAGACGCTGATGCCTCGAAGTCCTCTGTAAATGAAAGGTTGAGTGTACGTGAAGCCAAAGTGGATGACCATTTCAACGTACCATCCTCCTCACTATCCTCGTCATCGCCTCCTCTCTTTGAGGGTTTGCTCTTGCCTCGATCGTCATCAGAGTCGATACTCTGCATCTCGTCATCTTCATCATCATCCCCCCCGGCGGCCAGCATCATCTCTACATCCGGCATCATCTCAGTCTTAATTTTGATCTTCTTGTCTTTGAGGTAAGCGTCTACGCTCTCGTGTTCCTCTTTGTTGATTGAGGTAAAGGTGTGCTCCGGCCCGCTCTTTGTAGTAATTTTAAGGTCAAAAGTACGAGCTGCGGCAGCGCCCATGCTAGCACCAACACGGGAGAAGACAACTTGGTGGATGTCGGCAATTTCAATGAGGAGAGGGGATTTTGACACGAAAAAGATGTATTTTTCGAGAAGGAAGAGGTCGCCTTGGATGGCTTTAAGGTTGGCCTTGATACCGGGGTGGCCATCTCGGCTACAGAGACATTTGAGCGACTCTTTGGCAATAATGAAGAAGGCCAGGGACTTACCTTTGGAAGCTGCCGGCACCAATGATCTTTTTCTTTGCAAGAGCACGGAAGACGCTTGAAACAACTTCGAAAGTTGGATCTTCGTAGTTTTTCTTCAGACGGTCGTATTTCGCGACTTCCTCCCTGGGCAATCGTCAGCTGTGCATCGAGGGATCAAAGCTCAGAAACACACTCAGGCATGTTGAGTTCAGCAGTAATTTCTTCTTCACGGCTGAATTGCATGACGAGGTATTGGTAACGCGTTTGACCTTGCCGGATTGGCGTGTTGAGCCCGAGCTAAAGGAATGTTAGACATAATGTGGTGTCAGCGATGAGAAAAACTCACGATGAACAGCACGCGCTGGTCATCCTTCGGTAGGAGGAACAGCTTCGAAATTGAGTTGTATAGGATTTTGTAGTCGTATGTTTTACCACGGAGCCGAAGATATTCATGAGACATATCCATATCGTAACGTCCACGCGGTGTGAGAACGAGGATTTCTTCAAAGCTGAGTATGAGATCGCCGGAGACTTGTCCAAGCTCAGCCTTCTCCTTGATCGTGTCATGGAAAACTTGGGCTGCACTAACATCGTCCTCTTCGTCGTCGGACTTTGTGGAACCAGCATCTGAGCCAGTGTTTTTGGATTTTTGGGTTCCCGGAACATGGAAGCGGATTTCTACCATTTCGTCTCCCAGTCCCTTGCGACTTCCGCCAGACGGGTTGGCGAATTCGAGAGAAACCTCCGTTCGACCAGCAATATTAGAGTTTGCGACATGTCGTAGTGGTAGCTCAAAGGCGACTTTGTCCTGTACCACGAACGCGAGGTCTTGCCCTATAAACAGGGCGTCAATATGGCACCGGAAATTTGTCATATGCTGGAACGCACCTTGGAAGTCCGTTACACCCCAATTCCAACCCTTGAGCGCGACTTCTCTTGTCTCGAGCGTAATGCCAAAGTGATTTTTCAGTAGGTTGGCGAGTTTGTCATGATCCTGAGCCATTGAATCAACAAAAGTCAAGGAATAGAATTGGGAACACTCCAACCTCTCGCATGAACCCATCAAACTTTTCCTTACGGTGATCCCTCATACCAACGCGTAACTGAAAATTCCTTGCCACTCTAATCCACTGAGCCCACTTGATTTCCGCCGAAGGCATCGCAATGACTCCGTCTGAGTCTGAGCCTTTCCACGCCATACCGCTCGTTGCAACACGAAATTCTGGGGCTTTATTAGCATTGGTTCAATTAGAGATCTATATATACTCACTGCCAGCATCTGGCGAAAGGCCATGATAAACATGGTCGAACTGTACGGTGGCAGCCATGGTAGTGGTTGTGGAAAGAGAGGAGGCGCGCAACCGGACTTTGAATTGACGCGTTTCTGATTTCGGTAATTGATTACTATTATGGACCCTAACTCTATCTCCTTCCACCACCATAACTCGCTATGGATTCTCTCGAGGCCCGCTCACGAAGTGTTCAGGAGAGAACGTTTTGTAAATGGCTAGTCCTTTGGCTTTAATCCTGCTCTCTTACTGAACGATATCAAAGGCTCAACACAAAGCTAGAAGTGAACAATTATCCCCCAATGACATCGCTTGTTAAGGACCTCTCGGATGGCGTCCGGTTGATCCAGCTAATGGTACACAGACTCGTTGGCTGGAATGTACGGTACTGACATTGCTGTTTAGGAGATCATGGGTATGGTTGGGTTGATCTTTTTGTTGGGCCTCTCTCACTGCGCTCAGGGGACACTTCATTGGGCCGGTACAACAAGAACCCGAGGATGCGAGTTCAGAAGGCGGAGAACGTGAACAAGGCGCTGGAATTCATTACGTCGAGAGGAGTCAAGCTGACGAATATCGGGCCTGAAGGTACGTAGTTGCATCGCGACTATATTGTATCAACCGACTCCTAATCTCTGTCCTTTGAGGCAGATATCATTGACGGGAACCTGAAGCTCATTCTCGGAATGATATGGACCCTCATTCTGCGTTTTACCATCGCCGACATCAGGTATATCCCACTCGAACCCACACAACTCCATTTCTCACCCTTCGCCAAGTGAAGAAGGTCTGTCTGCGAAAGAAGGCTTACTCCTGTGGTGTCAACGAAAGACGGAGCCCTACAAGGAGGTTGACGTTCAGGACTTTTCGCTTAGTTGGTCGGATGGGCTTGCTCTGTTCGTGTTGTGGTGTATCTGAACCCCATCCAGACGCTCATGTTTATCTGCTGCACTCCTAGGTGTGCACTCATCCATTGCCACCGGCCTGATCTTCTTGATTATGACAAGTTAGACAAGGTGAAGGTTCACCTATCTACCAACTTGTGAACTCCGTGCTAACTCTTGGCAGACTGACCGTCACGGTAATACGCGTCTGGCTTTCCAAATAGCTGCCGAACATCTAGGCATACCTGTAAGCGCCTTTTGCTAATTTTGGTTTTCACAGCTAACCTAGTGATAGCAACTGCTCGAAGTCGAGGATTTGTGCGATGCTGCTCGTCCAGATGAACGTAGTGTCATGACGTATGTGGCTAGCTACTTCCACGCCTTCTCGACGATGCGTAAGTTCCTCCAATGCAACCATTTTAATCCGGTAACTGATTTTCCCCTGCAGATCAGGCCGAAACCGTTGCTCGCCGCGTGGTAAAGTTTGCTGAATTGATGCAGTCCGTGTGGGTTTCCAGGAATGACTATGAGCGACGTGCACGCCTGGTACGCGCATTATATAGCGATTCAGAGGCTATGCTCACTTTCACCACTAGTTCCTTACTGCCCTCCAAGACGTTCAAGACCAGTGGAACACCATTGTCTTTGACGGCACTTATAACGACGCTAAGCAACAATCTGCCGATTTCGCAACGTACAAGAAGACCACCAAGCGTGAATGGGTGACTGAGAAACAAGACATTGCCACTCTGTTTGGTAACATCCAGACCAAGCTACGGACGTACTCTTTACGCGAATACGCACCCCCGAGTGGTCTGACGCTCGCCGATGTTGACGCCGCCTGGAAGTGCTTACTTGACGGTGAAGCAAAGCGTTCGAGATACATTAATGCTCAGATCAGAGAGTGAGACGCAGTAGATGTTTCCGTTGAATTTGGACCTGATATGTTTTCCAGGATCAAGGAAAGTCTTAGGAAGAAGTTTGCGAAAATTGCAAATGACTTTGAGCAGCGTTTGTATGATATATCTCGTGAACTTGCTAGCATTGAAGGGCCTCTTCAGGTGCGTCAGCGGTTGAATGATAATTTCCACTGCTAACAGTCTTCCTCCTATGCTCGAATACAGTCTCAGCACGAGCGAGTCAAGGAAATTGAGACTCGAATACCCAATCTCTCTGAAGCGCTGGCCGATGTGGCTGCCGTGGATGCAGAATGCGAAGCTGCCAATGTAGAAGAAAACGATTATACCATACTCACTCATCAGGACCTTGCCTTTGAACTTGAGCTAGTCGTGCATAGTATCTCCAAGAAGATCGCTTTCATTGACAATCAGGCAAGCCACGTTGTTTTCCCGGTCCGATGTCACTGACCATCATGCTCAAGATCGTCTCGCGGAACATGACAAACCTCACGCCGGCACAGCTCGAGCAATTTGAAAGCACGTTCCGATACTTTGCTAAGGACGAATCGAATACCCTTTACCTTGCGGAAATGATTGCTGCACTTGCAAGTCTCGGTATTGTGTATTCCGAAGACGATATGAACTACATCTATGACGAGCTTGTGCGGGACTACGGCGCAGTGACGTTCGAAGCTTTCATTAATCTGCTGGTATGTCAAGACCTAGCTGTCATTTGTGCATCTTCTCAACATTTACACAAGGTCGACATCATGGAGGACCAAACGTCCCGCGAGCAATTACTGGAAGCGTTCCGCGGCATCGCTTCCGATAAGGTACGAGACATACTTCTCCGGGATACACGCGTATTTAACCAGTCGTATAGCCCGTTGTTACGGAGCTCGATCTCCGAATTGCACAGCTCCCTGTGCCCGCAATTGAATACCTGCGTAACACAATACCCAGCGCACCGAACGAGGTTGGTGAACCGGAATACGATTACGAGCGATGGCTAGACGAGGTTTTTGCGTCGGATTGATTTTTGGAACCGTTAGCTGGAACATAGATCTGCTTCACTTCGTGATGTTGCTCTGCCTCTTGGACTACACTGCATATTCGTTATCTAAGCCTTGTGATTGCTGTGTTACCATTTATGGTAGATGCTTGATCATGATGAACCACAGCCATATAAGCTCTTCCAACTTACTTTCATCTCATTCTACCGATTCCACATAATGGCAAGCAAGCTTACCCTACATCGTCGTCTATTGCTGATCGGATACCTCATCCCAGGCTTCTTCGGGAGTTCCAGTCAATGAAAAGTGCATCGAGGCGTACCAGAACCTGAAGCAAGTTAGGAAGGGGAGGCCCGTGAAATACCTCATTTTTTCACTGAAGACTCCCGGATTCAACGAAATCATTCTTCTCAAGGAGTCTGCCGATACGGACTGGGAGGAATTTATTAAAGACCTACCAGAGAACGAGCCATGCTATGCTGTATATGACGTCGAATATGAGACAGATGATGGTAGAAAGCAAAACAAGCTAGTGTTCATCAACTGGTACGAGGTTCCTTGCTTGAGATGAGCTACCAATTTCTGATGTTACAACACGGCAGGGCTCCTGATAACTCGAAGATCAAGGCTAAAATGGTTTTTGCTTCGTCGAAGGATGCCTTGAAGAAGTCTATGGATGGGCTCGCCACTGAGATTCAGGCTAGCGACTATAGTGAAGTTGCGCAGGAAGGTGAGTATTATGACACGCTCCCCGGCTATCACCTTTTCTGACTGATCACTTCTGTCCCATAGTCGTCATCGACAAGCTCAAGCGTCGGAAATAACTAGTCATTTACGTAGAATTTGGACGATTCCCTTTCAAGTATCATTTCCTTAACCTCAAGGAGTAGCCTCAAGTCAGATTTACTGATCGTGTCGCTCTAATATAACGAAAGCCTTTCTTTCTGAACGTCAGGCGAGCAAATGTACTCCACAAGGTCAGACTACAAGCCGACAGTAAGATCGCGAATCACAGCATCAGGGTCACACCAACCCCTGTCGCACACAAACTTTGATACGCGCGGGGTCATTTCCTCATGCCACGATATGCACCGATCTGTGCCCTCAACCTAGAAATCTGACCTTTGGTGAACTCCCTCATACATGCATCATCCGAATAATCCATGAAGTTGTCTTTGTGAGATGAACACGTCAGACGACCCCAAAAAGCAAGTCAACAAAACTATGGCGTACGGATGGGATCGGGACCAGGGTCGTTAGGGCAACTGTCGCGTTTAGTGGGGCATCCATAAGCCGGGGAATCCTCCGCTGGTGTGTCACCGACGTAATCCCCTGAACCTTCACATCCACCCTGTTTGGGGTTCATCGGGTAAACCGATGTGAGTAGGTAGTCCATTAGGAGGGAACAGCTGGACTAGATTGACCAGCTTCGGAAGGCTTACCTGAAATGTGTGATAGAGACCTAGCCAATGACCGATTTCGTGTGTGAGGGTGCGTCCTTTGTCATATGGCGCTAGCGTTCCTCCGGGGAGGCTTGAGTAAAGGGCAACGACGCCATCAAGAAGAGTTTTGTTGGTGTAGTCCCATGGGAAGGTTGCATAACCAAGCAGACCAGCACCTTCCCCGTCGCGAAAACTGCATAATGGGAATGTAAGAAGGAACCCTCATGAGAAAAACTTGATTACGGACCCTACAGAATAGACGTTAAGTGTCGAGGCGTCACCCGTTCTGAGGGAAGTCTTCATGTTCTTCTCGTGCTCACTGGTTGACAATTAAGCTCTTTATCTCGGATAGGGGTCAAAAGCTCGTACATACTTTTCCGGCGCAACTCGGTTGAACCATTCACTATTCTTCGTACGAGTCGTGTTGACATGCTTCCACCTTATACCAGTCAGCTCGTAGTCAGCATTAAGGACGTCAATTTGATCCCTGATTTGCTGATCACTGGACATGTAAACTTTGTTAGCAGTCCGTGTGTCTTGTAGCCATTAAGGGAGTACATACGGGATATAGCCTCCTTCAAGGGTCTTGTTCTCATAGACAACATGGAAGTGAAGGTCAGCGTGGATTGTCTTCTGGTAATCGGTGGATGCACTATCAGGACTTAGGCGCTGGTCATGGAATGTGCGTTCCACGCTGGCAAGCTTCAACTCCCTGATATGAGTGCCACAACGCCTAAGCATAAGGATCATACAGTCAGAAATATGAAGATGTATCTACTTCAGACCCTACCTTCTAGGGTATCCCGGTAAGGCGCTTCCACTGACCACTGTTAGAACGTATGAAAGGAAGAGAGGGGCGGAAACGGAGTGAGTAAACAGCATGCCAGCCGGTTATCGAGGTAACATTATACATGGCGCGCTTTATAGGCTGCAAGAAGATACTTCATGCGCCGTGATTCCTAGGAGAAGCCAGTAAGAGAGCTCACGAGTAAACCTTACAGAAGTACCGGTTCCCGCAGATCAAGGGAAGAAGCTTCATGTAGAACCATATCATGGTCGGTGTGCTTGAGAGACCCAGTGTTATGCTCGCTTCTGGGCATTGCAAATCTTCACATCTTCAGGTACCGACGAGACAGAAGAGGCTTTGGAATCCCCTCGTAGGAGTACGCGAGGCACTTGGGATATGCAGGTGAAAGATGTGGTACAAGGTTATTCCCCTGGACTTCCGTCAGGTTGTTACGTTCTTTGTTCCACACTTTTAGTGCATACTATCAAGGAAAGGGAGTTGCTTGAAGGGTTTTGTTTGAAGGTGACCATTGAAATATTGGTGGTCCACTGGTCAGAACTAAGTCTGCGTGACGTTGAGTTTTCTGCGTCGGGTTTGTGCGTTACGGCAACCGGCAGCCATGAGAGGGTTGCAATGCTTTCACCTCTGGATTTGATGTCTAGAGAAGTTCCTCCCTAACTTGATAGTGAACGTGGCAGGGTGAGACGGGAGTGTGAGTGTTCTGGAGCACGCAAAATCGGGATTTTCATGAGAGTATCATAGTAGTTGTTTTCTTGGACATTCCAGGGTCCAAGGGCCTCAACGTCCTCGGGTAGTATGTAAACGAAGTTCAAATGCCCTAAGGCTACATTACAACTACATACACGAGCATGACCAAAGTTTGCATCACCACACTGAACTCCATTCGCTCCCCGGGCCGTTGCTTGCCACAATTTGCTTGGTCGTGTTGCCGATCGCTGGTGATTCTCCGAGCGTTGAAACGTTGATACATGATGTCTCAACCTGTCAAAAGTACAGTCCTAGAACCCATTAGTCTGGATCAAGATCTTCGGTACAAATCCTTGACAATGATGCTTCAAGTCACTCCACAAGAAGATAGCAATGGCACTGGAGACATAGCCCCATCGACAACATGGGCTAGAGCCGCTCTTCTCCCTTCACTTCTACCGAAGAACTGTTTTTCAGAGGTTTTCTACCTGGCCGCTTCCAACAAAGCTTCTGTCTTAAAGAGGACCACGTATCCTCCTATCTCTTTCACAGCTTCCCCATCGTCTCAGGGTCAGACTCCGGCCAATACAAGTTATGGTGCTAACATGAAAACCTTGCCTTACTCGGTCACCTTTCACAAAGTTGCCTTGTTTATCTGAAAGATTTCACTGTGCCACAACCGCTTACAAACGTGTCGGTCCGGATTTATGTTGCAACGCAGTCTAACGCCCTCCCTCAAATAAATATAACAGCGCCCTGCAGTCCTTCATACCCGCTTCTCAAGATTGTGGATACTTCCGAGTCGTTATCTCCTTTCAGAATGTTTTTGTCATGGGCATTCATACAAAAACAAGTAGCTTCTGGAGGAGGAATAACTCCACTGCTGATTTCCTCTCTCAAAGACTATGTCAGGTTCCGACTCACACTTTGTTCTCTCATTCAGTCGAGCAACAGTAACTCAAAACGAGTCTTCCGAGAAAGCGGAACACAAATGCGAGGGTCTAGCGGAGAAACCGGTCGTCCAGCTCACGTCTTCTGCATCGAGTGTGGAGACCCAGGATATCTTTTCTGGTTTTCAAGATGATCTTCTACCAGAAAAGAAGGACGGAAAAGCAATCAGGTTTTTGCGCCACCAGGTTTTCACCCTTTACCGAAAACTTTTCGCTGTTGTCTTCTTGACGAATCTTGCCATTTTCATTTGGTATTTGGTCAAGTCTGCCAATGCCCACGAAATCGCTGGAGTCACCGTTGCAAATCTCTTCGTCGCCGTGATTCACCGCCAGGAATACGTTGTCAATGCCTATTACTGCATCTTCACTAGTGTTCCCCTTTGGTATGTGTTCTTAGTTTCCCCGGGTTTTGTCTCCTCTAAAAATATCACCCATCATTGTAGCGCACCTCTTTGGATCCGCTCTTCAGCTGCTCGAGTTTATCATATCGGCGGATTCCATTCTGGATGTGGTGTTTCAGGAACAATTTGGTTTATTCTTTTTGTCGGCCAAGCCACGAAAGAATTCGCTAAATACAAGAAAGTAAGCAGGCGTTCCAACTATGTTCTTGCAGGCGCATATATTGACACTACTTTGACTAGACTATCTCTATGCCGACTCTGGTAGTCGCATACTGTATCATGGTCCTCTTAGTTGGCATACTCGCATTCGCATACCCAGCTTTACGCTTCCGACATCACAATAAATTTGAAATGACTCACCGTTTTATGGGCTGGACAGCAATAGGACTTGTTTGGGCATTGGTGAGTAGCCATATCACATGCGTGCCTTTTTTATCTTATAGTCTATACTAGACAGTCCTCCTCGTTAACGATTACAAGCCCGCGGAGGTCCCGCTGGGAAAGGCACTCATCGACAATGCCTACTTCTGGCTAGTTGCCATTTTGACGGGTGAGTTTCATTCATTTCGGCTTCGAAATTTGCGCATTGAATGGATCAGTATCCATAATCCTGCCATGGCTGCGGCTACGAAAACGCCCTGTCGTTAGTGAGGTCCTCTCCAACCATTGTGTCCGGCTTTATTTCGATTATGGTGTGATGCGTTATGATGATTCTTCACGGAAGATAAACTAAATCATCTACAGCCGCGCTTCCTCCTGGACTTGGCACTCGTATTTCAACGTCACCGCTGACCGAATGGCATAGTTTTGCTACAATACCAGCGACAGAAAAAGGGGGACATTATGTCGTCATAAGTAGAGCAGGGGATTGGACGAGCAAAAGGATCGATGAACCTCCGACCAAAATCTGGGTCCGCGGAATACCAATCCGTGGTATGCTGAGTGTCGCTACTCTCTTCCGAAGAGTCCTGTTCGTCACCACCGGCTCTGGTATTGCACCAGTCCGTTCATGTCTTCCTTCCATGAAAGTTCCTTTCTGCGTCCTTTGGACTTGTCCTGATGCTCGCCAGACCTATGGTGATCAGTTTGTGGACGATATCCTAGAAACATCGCCTGATACCATTATTTACAGTAAGTTCCCGT
Organism: Leucoagaricus sp. SymC.cos; assembly: GCA_001563735.1. Classification (NCBI taxonomy): domain Eukaryota; kingdom Fungi; phylum Basidiomycota; class Agaricomycetes; order Agaricales; family Agaricaceae; genus Leucoagaricus; species Leucoagaricus sp. SymC.cos. The sequence continues at coordinate 174,412 of KQ963179.1, read as the reverse complement.
TTCGCGTACTCTGGGTGCTTTACTGATTGGAACATTGCCATGGAAAAATAGATACTCGGGCTCATGGAAAGCCAGACATGATTAAGCTTGTTCTCAGGGTCGCAAAGGACTTTCAGCCTGAGGCAATTTGTGTTATCTCCAACGAGAAGCTGACAAGAAAGATTGTCTATGGGATGGTCAGCAGGGGTATTCCAGCCTTTGGTCCTATATGGGACTCATGATAGCGAGCTCAGCTCGAAGGCTCCCGATTTCCGGAACGGTTATACCTTTCAGATAATCTACATCATGCATTAATACTTCTCTATCTTTCTAAAAACAACTACTTGATGGACTCGTCCATTCAAATATGTAGTAGCACGGCTATCCATTTACCTCACCTTGTATCCGTTAAGCGGATAGTGCCTCGTGGGATACGCGACGTTCCCATTTGACTACAAGGAAAACCTGATCAAGTCGTCACGGCGTCGGAGTCATGCTCTATCCCACACTTCAACCTGGAGGTTCAAGCACTCCATACAAGCTGGACGAACACTTACACATGAGATTGGACATTGGTTAGGCTTCTATCAGACATTTCAGGCAAGTGATTCATGAAAACGCCTCGTGCCTTTAATCATCACCGTTATCTATGCCGTTTAGGTGTCGAATCTCCTGCATGTGGATGTCCAGCGTCTGAAAGTACATGCGATGGAGGAGAGGCAGAGAGTCCTATTTGTGAGTTCAGGCTCGATCCCACTTATATGATATTAGAGGCTGACACTAGTGCAAATAATTTATGGATTATACAGATGCACGTATGACTGGATTTACACCTGGTCAGGCTACGCGACTGCAGGCTCAGTCACGCACGTACTTCGGTATAATATTTTGATCTCATGAGTGTTCTCTTAATCACCACTTCATCTGACGAGGTCATTCTCTTCGGCTCTCGTCGTGATGGACTGTAGAAATGGATGTAGTCATCCTAGAGGCGCAAGCATGTGTATCATTACTGGCATTGGACTAGTCTACACGTTTTCCGTTGAATCCTCGGTCCTCCCTAAGTGCACCCTCTGGAGGATGTCCATCACAATCGAGTTTTAGACGATTGATCCGGGAGGCGTGCGGAGACTTGGCTTTTCAGGGTTAGAAACCCGTTCAGCCTGGGCGCGTAACAGCCATATCCATATCCTAAGCGCGGAGTGTGCATGCCGAGACTGTCCCTGCGTGCTCTTGGCCTCTTAGAATATTGAAATAAGTAGCAGAAGTCGTTCTTGACCGATGACGGCCGTTGTCCGCGCCCACCCATCAATCTCCCATATATTATTTCCGTCCTCTCGGCTGCTTCATTTCTCCCTTCTTTCCCTTCCTCGCCTTCCTCTCTGGCCTTGTTCCCACTACTGGTTTTTGGTGGATTTCCTCACGCTTAGTCTATTGACAATAGAGTTGTGGGGTGGGTATCGGACCAGAAGCACTCGGCCCGCCAGGATTGATGACAATGTTGGCGAACTCGTTACGCAGGACAGTTGTTTTTGGCCTTGATGTGATGGCGGTGTTGCTGGGATATGTCGTGGGAGTCGTGGCTTTAGATGATTATACAAATGCACCTGGGCGAGTTCCAACGCTCATTTCATCCCTCTCTAAAAAACTGATTGTCCTCGTGTTCTATTTTGGGCGCTTGATCGTCGATCTGGTATGGTTACCATGTTGAATCTCCTGGACGTTCTTACAACTTCACGTTCAATGCACTCTGACGTCGCTTGTCTGCTTCTTCTTGTTGTTCTGCCTTCTCTTGATCATGATCGTTGATGGCCTTCGTCATGACGTTGATGACGTTCTATCAGACGAGTGTGTGGGACGAACATTCCTATTGACAAAATTCAAACATTTGAACAAAAATTCTTGGAGTTGCAGAAGAGGCAGACGGCGACGATTCGGCCGAGGTCGTTTGATATCTATTGGACGGCTATTACTGTAAATGAGACTGCTGAGGGAGGAATGATTCCGTGAGTTCTCGCGTTTAATTGTCTACCATGTAAAGGGGAGGCCCGTGTTGATCTCGACGTGTTTGTGGCATGGTTGTGGTATATAGGCAAGAGCAGATGAACGCTCAGATCGAGGTCCTAAATAAGGATTATACTGAGGCGCAGATTTCGTGGAGGCTTGCTGGTGTCAGGTATGTGCATAATCGGGATTGGTTTGAGAATGCCGCACAACAGACGTGAGTGTTTTGGCTCTTTCATTACTAATGTCACGGTATTCAAGTGGGTTTGGTTGTGAACGTTCAGGAGGCAAGAAAGAGAGATGAAGTACCTCTTCCGCGGGGGAGACGCGTCAGTAATGAATCTCTATACAATTGCGTACGTTCCTTACTCCTCTGTTCAATGTCCTAGCAGCTGATCAAGCTTCTAGCTTCAACTCTTCTTCTGAGACCCTTGGATATGCCACTATGCCACAGTGGTTCCCGGATGACGTTGTTAGGGATGGCGTTGTCATTCGACATACCACCATGCCAGGAGGCCCACAGCCATATTACAATTTGGGCAGGTCTTTGACGCACGAGGCTGGCCATTGGCTGGGACTGTACCATACATTTCAAGGGGGCTGTGACGGTGACGGCGACTTCGTGGCAGATACTCCTCCTGAGGCTGAGGCGTCGAAGGGTTGCCCACTGAGCAGAGATACTTGCCCTGGCGGTGGACCTGATCCCGTCCGTAAGTTACTTTGTTCTTTCTCGTTATGAGCTTAAATCCCTGACAACGAGCTTTATTTGATAGAAAATTTCATGGATTATTCGGTAGATGAGTGCATGGTCGGATTTACCCCTGGACAGATCCAGCGGATGCATCAGTTCATTCAAGGCTACAGGCAGCCTACGAACGAGAACTACACGTTTCCATACTGGGAAACCCAGACTCCGTTCTAGAGGTCCTTGTCGAGTCTTTATTTCCATTAAGCAGATTCTTGTATTATGAGGGCTTGTACTGACAAACTTGTACCCAATTACTGCCTATTCGCTAAGCACTCAGAGACTGTCCTGTCCGAGGTGACAGATGTACATGGAACCATCAGGACGCTTGCAACCGAGACAACAAGAGAGGAGAATTGTCGCAGGAAAGATGATATAATTGTTTTGATCGAACGATGGATTAGCCGGAGATGGAAAAAAAGAAGGGTGTAGCACATGGCAACGGGCGACTATGAGAGCACGTGCCGGCGTTCCTCAAGTCTTTCCCTCCCATCGCTTTCTCTCATTCTCCTCTCCCATCCCTCTGCTGTCCTCCGCATTCATTTCTCGTTCCTTCCGCTCGTTTCCCCCGTCGTTCTTTTCTACACGCTCTTTTCCTCTTACCCTTTGGCCTGCGTGAAATTTCGATGGCACCCCTTGCCGGAAAACCGCCCTTTGCGACTGACGAACCAGATTCTTTCTACGAGTCATCACCCGCACCCCAGCGCAGAATCCGACAGCCCGCAGCGCCGGATCCCAACAGTCGCACATCCGCGTACAACGTGTACGTCTCATTTCAACTTGACACTGATCAACGCTTATATCCCCGTCTAGTTATGACAACTATCTCGGTGCCGACAGCTCGAACGCTAACCCATTCGCAAACCGTCAATCTGGCGTCGGTGCACTTGGGATGGGACTCCTGAGCATGTCCGATTCAGAAGATGACTCTGATGACGAGGACTCGCGCAAGAAGCCTCCCCCTCCGTCATCAAAGAATGCTGCCCTTGCCGCTGCGACTGCCGCTGCTTCGGCACCTCCTCGTTCATCTTCAAAACATGTGATGAACCCCGACCCTAAACCCGTGGAATCACCTACGATTGTTGCTCCCCGACCTGGCTATGCTGCACCTATCGCAGCGCTCAACCTTGCTCGCCCCGAGAATGCCGTGGCGCGCGGGCGGCCGCCCAAGCCAATTGAAGTCTCCACGCTAGAAAATCCTTTCGAACCTCCCGTGGCACAGGTGTACAACGGTGCACGGACACCAAACTCACCCTCGCCATCAGTTCCCCCGTCAACCCCACATCCGCTTCAGCCGCCGATAACACCAATCACACCTGTGTTTGCACGTCCTGCTGGCGGCGTCACGTTCTCAGAACCCATTCCTCGCAGCAAACCCATCATGCGAGGCGGAAGGGAAGATGCGCTCCTACCCAGGAGAGGTGAAAAGGGAGATGATTTCTGGCGTCGCTTCAGTATGGTTGCCAAGATTGAAAATAAGAAACCTCCTGGTTCCAAGGAGAGGTAAATCATTCCCGTTGTTGATCCAACGTCGGTATACTCATATCTGCTCACAGTTGGTGGCTTAAGAAGACACAGAATGGCACTACTCGCCTCTCGCGATGGGTATGGGTCATCGCTATCATTCTTGTCCTTTGTATTGTGGCAGCAAGTATCATTGGATGGCGAGTCTCCAAGAGCAAACCGTCTCACCAAGCTCCCACTGCCTTTGGTGGTTCAGCCAATGAGCGGCCCGTTTCGAGTGCCGCTGCAAACCCACAAGAAACCGCAATCGTGACATCTTCCGCTAAACATGTTTCGCCAACGCATACGGTCGCACGCCGTGGGGCATCAGAAGCTGCAACCACTGTAGTTCCTCTAGTTCACTCGCGGGCCATAGAGCGGAGGAGGCGACTCTTCAACTCAGTTATCGCCCATTAGGCATTCATGACCCTCTCTGGTTCCCTGTTTTATGGTTATGCTTAAGCCTTATGGCGATCTTTATTTTTGACATTCCGCTCTAGAACTCGTCCATGTGAATACGCTTGAAGTCACTCGGATGTCGCGTTACACGTAATTGATCAATCTTTCGCCTTCCGCCTTGGACCGCCGACCCCAACAGTATTCACATCCTTGTCTTCGGATCCGAACCTCGCATGCGTGCCACTTTTTTTTGGACAGCAA
>KQ963179.1:151877-163946 GCA_001563735.1 Leucoagaricus sp. SymC.cos | reverse complement strand
CGGGTAGTCGAGCGTAGTGCATTTAGTCTTCGCAGTCGTTTGGCGCGATAGGCGTTTATTTGGATAATGAATTCGTCGACCTGGATCGCCTCCTCGAGTATTGAAGCAGCCTCCTGCTCAGCAGAAGGGAAGGTGGCGAACGGCAAGTCGTCCAGGACAGAATGGCCACAGTGCGAGCACGTTCCAAGGGCCATGGTTGAGGAAGATGAAAGAGAGGTGCGACATAATAGGACAGTGGATACAGTTCCTATTATTGCGAGTTGAGTTATGACGTGACATCTGATCAAAGGGGGGTAGGCGACTACGCTGGTGCGGCTTAGAATTACATTACAGCTCCAGCGAGCTGGAGTCAATACAAAGAGTAGCCACTGCGGCAAAATGAATATCCTAGAAATGCCGGTATGTCACATGAAGTTAAAAGACGGGCCCGTCTGCTGTTGGGCCTCCTCATCCAACTCATCACGTAGTTGTTCCAGACAATTAATGAGCTTTCCTCCAATCAAAACCTTAAATTTCAGCCCCTTGACGATCATGTTCCAGAAAATATCCTTCACATTCTTCCAGCCAAGACCCCCGTTCTGGTCGAGTTCGAGTTGCTCCGGGAGTTCAAAGAGGAAGGGAGCTTCTGCTCTCCAGTTCCTTCTGTTTAGCATGGTCTCCATAACCAGTCGTGGAAGAGTCGTTGCAAGGGCCGACTCGAAGGAATCAGAGAGCAGAGGCTCGGCTCCGCCCCATGCTCTCAATATGCGGACAGTCCTGAGACCTTGCATCCCAATGATTTCTCGACCTGTAAGAGCGTGCAACGTCTGCTCTAGAAGTGAAATATTGTTGCAGAAAAGTCTTAATGTATGGACATTGATTGGCGTGGTCATAAAGATCTGGTTGATCATGCCCTCCGTGACTGTCTTATAAGGATTGAGATCGAGAGTCGACCAGGATAGTGGTAAGGAGCGTAAAAAGCTCAACAGGACTGGTAGCATCCCGGCGTCACCCCGCAGCCCAATGCCGAGCGTTTCGAGGGCGGGAAAACGAAGGCGAGAATACATACGGCAGAAAATACGATCGAGTGCCCGTTTGATTTGGAAGTCCTTAATAGCTTTGAAGACGTGAATTCGGTTTATGAGAGTGAATTGGAGGTCGTTATGCGATGACATGAATTGATATCGTCAAGGTTCTACACGATATTCGACCAAGTTGGGGCATAAGAAAAGGAGTTGAATTGAAGTGATCACATTGAGATGCACGAGGTGCAGAACTGTGATAGAGGTGCAAGGTGGGGAATCGCGGGGGACAATGAGACTGGCTCCCGACAAAATGTGATCGACGTTCATTCAGCTTGCTAATGTGTTCCTCGAGACGGCTCGTTTCCGAAATAATGGATGTTATCTCCTTTTCGATGGACATCGTCATCGATGGGGACAAATCACACATTGAGTAAGTGGTGATATGGCCGAAATTTGAGCATCTTGATGCAAGGACGACGCGGAAAAACGCCACTTGTTGGACTCGAGAGCGGGCAGGAGACGGAGTGGCTTTCAAGCGCCGAGGGACGTGTCGTAAGACAGTAAACATAAGACGACCCTGAGTCCTTCTCTCACGCTTTCTGAAGGCCACGATAAGCAATAGTTAAGCTCTTGAGACTACAAGATACAAGATGAGATACATCGGTTATATGTGATAGAAAAACATAAGGGAAGAATGGACTACAGGAGGTTTTAGATTTCGAACATAGCAAAGGCTTCATCTGGGAGGCAGCGAGCACCCACCCTCTCGAACAAGCTCAACTGCCCATGAAGGTAAACGAGGCTGAAGCATTTTCGTGTTCCACGACTCTGACATAGATGAAAGAGAGGTGCGACATAATAGGACAGTGGATACAGTTCCTATTATTGCGAGTTGAGTTATGACGTGACATCTGATCAAAGGGGGGTAGGCGACTACGCTGGTGCGGCTTAGAATTACATTACAGCTCCAGCGAGCTGGAGTCAATACAAAGAGTAGCCACTGCGGCAAAATGAATATCCTAGAAATGCCGGTATGTCACATGAAGTTAAAAGACGGGCCCGTCTGCTGTTGGGCCTCCTCATCCAACTCATCACGTAGTTGTTCCAGACAATTAATGAGCTTTCCTCCAATCAAAACCTTAAATTTCAGCCCCTTGACGATCATGTTCCAGAAAATATCCTTCACATTCTTCCAGCCAAGACCCCCGTTCTGGTCGAGTTCGAGTTGCTCCGGGAGTTCAAAGAGGAAGGGAGCTTCTGCTCTCCAGTTCCTTCTGTTTAGCATGGTCTCCATAACCAGTCGTGGAAGAGTCGTTGCAAGGGCCGACTCGAAGGAATCAGAGAGCAGAGGCTCGGCTCCGCCCCATGCTCTCAATATGCGGACAGTCCTGAGACCTTGCATCCCAATGATTTCTCGACCTGTAAGAGCGTGCAACGTCTGCTCTAGAAGTGAAATATTGTTGCAGAAAAGTCTTAATGTATGGACATTGATTGGCGTGGTCATAAAGATCTGGTTGATCATGCCCTCCGTGACTGTCTTATAAGGATTGAGATCGAGAGTCGACCAGGATAGTGGTAAGGAGCGTAAAAAGCTCAACAGGACTGGTAGCATCCCGGCGTCACCCCGCAGCCCAATGCCGAGCGTTTCGAGGGCGGGAAAACGAAGGCGAGAATACATACGGCAGAAAATACGATCGAGTGCCCGTTTGATTTGGAAGTCCTTAATAGCTTTGAAGACGTGAATTCGGTTTATGAGAGTGAATTGGAGGTCGTTATGCGATGACATGAATTGATATCGTCAAGGTTCTACACGATATTCGACCAAGTTGGGGCATAAGAAAAGGAGTTGAATTGAAGTGATCACATTGAGATGCACGAGGTGCAGAACTGTGATAGAGGTGCAAGGTGGGGAATCGCGTGGGACAATGAGACTGGCTCCCGACAAAAGCAAACGATTGAGGGAAGGGGGTAGGGTTTTTGGCCAAAATTCTAAATGAGCGCTCACATTTTGGAAGGTTCGAACCGTTCGAGCAGGCCGGGCCCGCTGATGGAGACTAAACTCCTCCAATTTCGGAATCCTCCAACGGAAAATAAACCAAGCCAGTTCCCAGCTTCGAAGGTAGAGCACAGTCGTTTGAACTTGTGAGCTACATCTACTATTACCTGAAATACAGGCTGTAGGTCCATTGCATTTGAGGACGAAACCTCCGTAATGCTTGACAGCCGTGATTGCGGTTGTTGTGATAGAGGAGGTTCTCGCTTGTGCAGTTTCAAGGAGAATGAGACGTCCGCGACATTATTAAGATAAAGTCGGAGGAGTTCTGCTTTGTTCTCGATTGAATCCCTCGTAAGCGTTATCTCGGCTGCTTCCCAGAGGTGTGGGGTTGTATGAACAGTCGTGCGCCAAAGCCTGGAGACAGCACTAAGTACTGTTATCTGAGTATGGCCTATGGTCGCTGGCAGGGGTTCTTGTGAAAAGAATTCGCTGTTAGGCGTGGGGCGGAAGCCTTGTTCGACGTCAAAAGAGTCGAATTCGGGACAGGGAGATAGTACTGGAAGATGTTGGCGAGTATTTCAGGGGGAAATGTCTTTGTGGATGAACGTATGTCGTTCAACCTCTGAAGAAGATGCGATCGACGTTCATTCAGCTTGTTAATATGTTCTTCGAGACGGCTCGTTTCCGAAATAATCGATGTTATCTCCTCTTCGATGGACATCGTCATCGATGGGGACAAATCGCACATTGAGGCCGCAATCTGAGCATCCTGAGAGCATCTTGACACGAGGACGACGCGGAAAAACGCCACTTGTTAGACTCGAGAATGGGGAGGAGACAGAGTGGCTCTCAAGCGCCAAGAGTCGTGTCGTAAGACAGAAAACACAAGACGACCCTGAGGCCTTCTCCGAGAGCACGCTTTCCAAAGGCCACGATAAGCAGTAGTTAAGCTCTTGAGACTACAAGATACAAGATGAAATACATCGGTTATATGTGATAGAAAAACATAAGGGAAAAATGGACTACAGGAGGTTTTAGATTTCGAACATAGCAAAGGCTTCATCTGGGAGGCAGCGAGTACCCACCCTCTCGAACAAGCTCAACTGCCCATGAAGGTAAACGAGGCTGAAGCATTTTCGGGTTCCACGACTCTGACATGCCTGTCGGATAACTTCCATCTGAATCAATTCGAGCAGTTTACGGAGCGTCCGTAGCTTGGGTTCCATTATTGGAGCATAGAAGCGTATTTCTGGGGACGAGTGTAAGTTCCGTTTGTTGATCTGGTCAATGGTCCCTTCAAGGTGGTTTGACAGCCGTGATTGCGGTTGTTGTGATAGAGGAGGTTCTCGCTTGTGCAGTTTCAAGGAGAATGAGACGTCCGCGACATTATTAAGATAAAGTCGGAGGAGTTCTGCTTTGTTCTCGATTGAATCCCTCGTAAGCGTTATCTCGGCTGCTTCCCAGAGGTGTGGGGTTGTATGAACAGTCGTGCGCCAAAGCCTGGAGACAGCACTAAGTACTGTTATCTGAGTATGGCCTATGGTCGCTGGCAGGGGTTCTTGTGAAAAGAATTCGCTGTTAGGCGTGGGGCGGAAGCCTTGTTCGACGTCAAAAGAGTCGAATTCGGGACAGGGAGATAGTACTGGAAGATGTTGGCGAGTATTTCAGGGGGAAATGTCTTTGTGGATGAACGTATGTCGTTCAACCTCTGAAGAAGATGCGATCGACGTTCATTCAGCTTGTTAATATGTTCTTCGAGACGGCTCGTTTCCGAAATAATCGATGTTATCTCCTCTTCGATGGACATCGTCATCGATGGGGACAAATCGCACATTGAGGCCGCAATCTGAGCATCCTGAGAGCATCTTGACACGAGGACGACGCGGAAAAACGCCACTTGTTAGACTCGAGAATGGGGAGGAGACAGAGTGGCTCTCAAGCGCCAAGAGTCGTGTCGTAAGACAGAAAACACAAGACGACCCTGAGGCCTTCTCCGAGAGCACGCTTTCCAAAGGCCACGATAAGCAGTAGTTAAGCTCTTGAGACTACAAGATACAAGATGAAATACATCGGTTATATGTGATAGAAAAACATAAGGGAAAAATGGACTACAGGAGGTTTTAGATTTCGAACATAGCAAAGGCTTCATCTGGGAGGCAGCGAGCACCCACCCTCTCGAACAAGCTCAACTGCCCATGAAGGTAAACGAGGCTGAAGCATTTTCGTGTTCCACGACTCTGACATGCCTGTCGGATAACTTCCATCTGAATCAATTCGAGCAGTTTACGGAGCATGCGTAGCTTGGGTTCCATTATTGGAGCATAGAAGCGTATTTCTGGCGACGAGTGTAAGTTCCGTTTGTTGATCTGGTCAATGGTCCCTTCAAGGTGGTAGGCGAGATAGTGATTAGGTACCTGGGAGAAGTAGAGCTGAGGATAACGTTCCTTCGCATTCCATGTTGGGAAGGTAGATGTTCTGACCGTGGAAAGTTCAATCAAATGACTTTGTGGGACCGGCTGATTGGAGGAGGGAAGAATCGTCAAGCCGAAGGGAGTGGAAATCGGTGTCGACGAGCTCAATTGTATGGTAGGCGTCTGAGGGGACATTGATTCATCTCCATTCTCGGTGAGGGGCGAATGGGAGGCTGGAAGACAAGCGTCTATCTCTGAGCGCACGACCATCTTTAGACCACCAAAATCCTAAAGCACAAGACGTAAGTGAATCGTAAGGTACAGGAAAGTCGACGAACATAAGAGTTAATCCTGTGGTGCCGGGCAGATTCTCCAGAGCGGTCGAGCGACGATACAGCCAGCGCTTCTCGGGTGAATGAGTTCTCAAAATTGAAACCATAGGAATTGATAAACAATGGCTCAGAATCTGTGGCTTCCCACCGATTGAGCAGAATGGTCTTGCTCCCCACCAGCTCGATGTCAATACGGAAGGGTTGGGAAGAAGGATTGTTGAAGCTGCCACGACGATGATTCTTGCCCTTATGGGCACCTGGTCCGTGGCTTCCGCCGTTGTTACAGCGGAGGATACGGAGAAGGTGTCTCAGGGAATTACGATTGGTGACAAAATCTACAGTGCTCCAGGGAAAGTGTGATGGGGAAGGGTTGGTGCGCTCGTGCCAATAATTCACGGCGAGCAAAAGGGGAAGAAGAGGTGCTGAGCCCATACGATGATCATATTGTTCTCGGTAATGCCCGAGAATATCGAGCGAGACAGTGTACGGCAATGATTGCTCTTGCCATTCTCGTGGAGAGCCTGGCACAATGATGGAGAGATCATCATGGTCAGACACCCAGTTGTAAGAGCCGACATATCGGCAGTTAGTGATGCGTGCATCCTGGCTGCCAGAAATTGTTTCATTGGGGAGATTGAATGTGTGACGTTTAGCGAAAAGGTTTGAGTGAATTGCTTGCATAGCTGCATCCGCACTGAGAGGATTCTGACGAGTATAACGGCCAGCTACGTTATAAACGAAATTGGTGTTACTGTTGTGGTAGTGGGCAGACCAGTCGGGCGTGTGTGGGAGCATCTTGAGCTCAAATCCTGAGGAAAGTCGAGATCGTTAAAGCTGTGGATCCCTGCTTTAAGAGGGAGCTCAGACTTGTATCCAATTGGGAAGAACCCTGTGATAGGCGCGCAGGACACTCTATCCGCAGCTGCAAAGCTTAGTCAATGACTAGTCAATACAATCAAATGCTGGTTGTTTACCAGTCATTGACGAATATCGGCGACTCGCATTTAGTTGGCCTAGGCGAAACAAATAAAAGGGTTCATAAAATGAGCCCAAACAATAGTCCGGCCGGCGCGAAAATGAGAAATACTATGATATATTTAAAAATGCAATAGATACAACAAAATTTGCGCAATTCCTTTTAGGGGCGCTGTTTCAGTAATCTAAGCTGAGTCATCTGTATAAAATCTGGTACGTCGCCACACAGAACTCAATGGAAGCCCATCCGTGGGGTTTAGAAAACTAGATCTAAAAGCTAAACTTACAAAAATGGACATGCCGAACAAGCCGTCATCCAAATCGGGTTTTGGACGGGTCGGATCTCGAATTGACCCCCGTTCTAAACTTCAATCTGGGAGAGGCCCCCCTTCTAGACCTAGATCGCTGCTCTAACCTGTTTTTCACACTCCGACGTAGCACGTGATACGGCGACCTTAATTTTCGTCCCTTACACTGATTATCTCTCCTCGTCGAGACTACATTCCGTTGCCCAATCCCGCCGCCTTGGTGGTTCTACCTCATATTTGATGCTTGGACGCTAGCTACGCCACACTGAGATGATTTACTTATCAAAAATTATATTCAGCTTGCAGGATGGGTCCCTCCTGACCAGTTTTCATGTGAGAACAAATAGAAAACAGGGAATCAAAAGTGATTGAACATTACTGGTAGTACAAAACGTGCTCTTGAACCACAAAATCAAGGTCCCATGAAAACCCGGAGCTGGAGCATTGTGTTAGAGGGTGAGGGAGGTGTTGGAATCTTATCTTGTTAATCAATTTGTACGGCATCTGATTTGATTTAGGATATTCTAACACATGGCCACGGTTTAGGAACAACGAATGTAGATTGTCGGAGTCTCGAATCAAACAAGGTTTAGAGAATAATCTAGGATTCTAAATCCCACGGATGGGCTTCCAATATAAGCGCATTGTTGTGGCCTTAGGATACAAACTATCCATTTAGAAACTCATAGAATACAAATTCGGCTGTTGGTGACTGCTCAGCCCCATCAGAAGCAACCTTCGTCCATGCTAGCTGAGTGAAATTGAATAATTCTGAGATCGGGATCAAGGGAAGCGAAACAGACTCAGTGGAGACGGATGTAGAAAACGACTTGGAATGTGCAGGACGAGGGAGTACGGGATTGTTATCGTTGTTATCGTCTTTAATTTGCTCTGATAGTTGGGAATGACATCACAAGAAGTTAAGTGGGTCGCCCATTTGACTCATCTCGGAAATATGTGAAATGGATTCTAAGCATTCGGCGTTTCGCGGGAAACTGGGCTCTGCAGATGTGCTGCGAATGGGCACTGGTACGCTCGAGGGAGTGGTGGGATTGGAGGATGGTGGGATAAAGGGTGCAAGCGGTACTGATGTCAACGAATTGATTCACTTGTAGATATATAATTTGCACTAGTGGCACTATACACTGGGCCGGCGAGTCAATACCCTACATGGCTTATTGAAAATTTATCATGATAATCACGATAAATATCCAATACAATCATAGTAAGGTCGGAATCTTTGATAGCATTTCAGTATGTTTTCAATAATACGACTGCCGTATTGACTCACCGGCCCAGTGCATGGGTATTCCAGTTGCGCATTGCGCGCCTATACTTCGCGCTTACATTGGAAACAATCAACGTAAATCACGATTATCTGATACAATAAGTTGATAATCTCATACAAGGGGGGCTTTAAAAATACCCTCAATCATCGGCAGCTCAAATTGATCACTTGCTTGACTATGTGGCATTGTTTCCAAGGACTTTATCGTGCTCAAACAGGCAGAAATGCTTTATCATTTCAATGGTTCTCGGTTATCTACAACCAGGCGCCGATGGCTAATATGCCTTACGTCTTTGAAGCTAGCCACCTAGCCATTTTGCGTTAGCTGATGGCAGCATGGGTCATTGACTAGTCAGTTACCAGGTGACCCAGTCAAAGTGATTTGACTTGTGACTTGTGACATGTGACTAACGACCAACTGAGGTTGGAGAAACTCCCCGGGCCGGGCCTACCGGGACTGGGAACGCGCTCACGCGTCGCGACGCGTGAGAACAAATTCATTAGTATCATTTCTTCGCTTTTCACTCAGACCACCACCCTCTGACCAGTTTTCCTGTCCAACTCTCAATGCCCGCGAAAAAACGCGCAGCTGTAGAGGACGCGGACGACTCCTCTCCTCCTGGCTCTCCAGTGTTGACCAATAAACGCGCGAAGACTGGCCCCAATGGCCGAGAAGCTAAAGGCAAGGGAAAGGCCAAAGCTAGGGTTGATGAGGACGAGAACATGGACGAAAATGAGGAAGATGACAGTGAGGTTGACGTCCAGCAGGAAACTAAGGAACAGCGGGCGGAAAAAGATAAGAAGTTCGAGGAAGCACACTACGACAAGATCATGGCGTCGGTCAAATCGAGGGATAAGAGTGGTGTGAGTCTCGTAAGACTACCTAGAGCTCCGGAGATATTGAGTGATATGAACTCAACAGACTATTTCCGACTACGGTATTATAGAGAAAGTCGAGCTGTTTCAATTCATGTGTCACCAACGGTTGACATTCTCCTTCGGTCCACAAATTAACTTTATCATTGGTAAGTGCCTTTTTTGTTTTGCGATAGCATGCCTGGTTCATGGTCTGTTTGCGCAGGTCACAATGGAAGTAAGTGCCCCGAGCTCCAGCTGCTCGTTCAAAGTTTGACCATGCTGTCTCTCAGGTGGCAAAAGTGCTGTCCTTTCCGCTATCACCATTGCCCTTGGAGGCAAGACTATTTCCACAGGTCGGGGTAATGGCCTCAAGTCCTTTATCCGTGAAGGTCAAAAGTACGTTCAAATCGACTTGTATTATAATGGTGTACTCGAGCAACTGGATCCTTCAGCGCTGCGGAAGTCACCATTCAGCTGAAAAACAAAGGCGACGAAGCATACCGCCACAAAGACTTTGGTGACTCAATCATCATCACCCGGAGATTCACAATTGAGGGGGGTTCGACCTGGAAGATAAAAGCCAAGGATGGCAAGGTCATCAGCACGAAAAAGGACGAGCTGTCGAAGATTTGCGACCACATGAATATTCAGGTCGACAACCCAATGACTGTTTTGACTCAAGGTGATACTTTTGTATATTTCCTCCTACTCAATCGTTACACAACATTTTCTAGATGCATCACGAGTATTCCTGGCTTCCTCAAATCCGACAGAGAGATACAACGTGCGACCACTTGTCTTTCCTATAGATCACCTGAAATGTCTGACTGTCTCCTAGTTTTTCCTGAAAGGAACTCAGCTACAACAGCTCTCTGATGAATACAGCGTCACTCTGGAAAATATTCGCCAGACTCAGAAAATCCTTGAACAAAAGAAAGAGGCGATACCCGATCTACGGGCCGCTTTCCAAGAAGCCAAGAGACGATTCGACGAAGCAGACCAAGCACGTAAGCAGAAGGCCAAACAAGATGACCTCAAGAGGGAGAAAGCCTGGGCACTCGTGAAAGACAAGGAGATCGAGTTTGAGAGGAAGTTGGCTGAGGTCGCCCAGCTGGAGCACAAACTTCCAAGGCTCGAAGCAGAAATTGCCGCGGCAAAGGTAAGGCGTCAAGACCAGTATATTTGATCATCAACCTAATTGTTATTCCCTATCTAGGCCAAGCTCGACGAGCTCACTGCGGAGTTTAGCCGCCAAGAAGGAGAGGTGAATAATCTGGGCAACATCAATGACTTGGAGCGTAGGAAGCACGAACTCGCCGGTTTCATCAAATCTAGTAAAGCCAGGCTGAGTGCAATCACTGTAAGCAGAAAAGGTTTTGCTACGTTGCGGACTCTGACAAACGCCGCAGAACGAGACGAAAACGATGAATAACAGTATCGCATCATACAGAAGTACTGTGTCTGAGTATGACCGACAGATCGAGCAGGAGTCTCGCAAACTGGCGAGGAATACTCAAGAACGGCGCGATCAGCAGCAGAACCAATTAGCTGCAATGCAAGCTCGGATGGCCGAGCACGAGAGGAACTTGGAAGCAATGAAGACTCAACGACAAGAACTAGAGTTGAAAAAGACGGATGCAGATGTACAGGGCCAAGAACTTGTGTCGAAGAAGAATGAATCAATGAGACAGATTCAGTTCCGGGAGGAGCTGATTCGAAATTGTCAAAAGGCGGAGAAGGATAGTTTGCTGCCTTATGGAAGGAATATTCAAGCTGTCCTTGCTCAGATCGACAGGCTCAGGTGGTACGGCAACAAGCCTCTTGGGCCGCTCGGCGCCTATGTCAAAGCGAAAGATCCTCAGACATGGGGAGAGCTCTTGCGCAGTCAGCTTGCTCAACAGCTATGCTCGTTCGCTATCACAGATCCTCGTGACAGGAACCAGCTGAAGAAATTGCTTATGGATTCGAAAAAGTAAGTTGCTCGCTACGTGCATGCGAGTGGTTGAAACTGAAGGAATGGCCTTATTAGCCCACATGTTCTAATAACGATTTCTTCGAGCGAGTTGTTCGATTTTTCCGAGGGAGAACCGCCATCGGATTATTTGACCGTTTTGCGAGCTTTGGAAGTAAGTTTAGACACGTTTTTGAGGACAGCATCGTGCTGACTGTAGACTAGATCACCAATCCTCTTGTTACACGTATCCTTGTAAACACTGCCGGCATTGAAAGTCGTGTTCTTGCCAAAACTCGTCTTGAAGCTCAGCGTTCTCTCGAGCGACTCCCCAGAGGTGGTCAAGCTTTTACCCTTGATGCTTTCTTGGTTCGCGTCTTCCCGTGAGCACTGCTCTTCAGCCAATGTCTTGTACTAGGCCTAGCTGATGATATTGCACAGGGATGGTGTTTCTTCGACCCCACTAGATATCAGAAAGAGCGGCGACTCTTCCAATCTGATGCTCACCGGACGTGACTCCGCTGGTGAAATCCGGTATGTTCATCAACTAATGATGACACATGTATCTAATTTTCGTGTAGCCGCGCACAGGGAGAGATTGATTCCTTGAGGCAACAGATTTCAGAGTTGAAGCTGTCCTGGGACAAGGGGAAGAATGAGTCTGATAGCTATACGAGGCAGCTGGGCGCCCTTTCAGTCTGTTGACTTCTAGTTCATCACCTCTCACCACGCTCATTTTGTTTCAGGAAGCGGAGCAGCGAGAAAGGAACCAGTTGCGCGGTGTCCAATCCGAAAATCAGAAGTTGCAAAGAGAATTGAATGAAGAGATGCCAGCCAACATAAATGCTTTACAGGATGCTAAGAAGGCGCGTCCCTTAGGACTCTTTGATCTTCTACAAACTCCTGACAACTATTCAGGAGGCCGAGGACGAGATTGAATCGATCA
>KQ963179.1:139009-151852 GCA_001563735.1 Leucoagaricus sp. SymC.cos | reverse complement strand
AATGCCGAGTACTTAAGAGAGGTCAACGAGATCAGGAAAAAGATCAACGACTTTTCAGAAGTGAGAAATAACGCAAAGGCAAGTCAACTGCGACTTCTCGAAACAATAAATCAATCTGATCTCTCACCATCATCAGAGTCAACTTGAAAGTCTCGGCACGCGTCGTATGGAAGCACAGAGCCATTCAAGTCACTGGGAGAAGAAATTGAAGGAAACCGGCGAGAAATTGCAAAAAGAGAAAGAGACAGCGCAAACTATTGAGGAAGAGTTTGTGGTGAGCTGAGAAACATTCTTGCCGCCCTTACTTGCAGCTTAGCCTTCTATCTCAGACCTGGACGAAGCAAGCCGCCCAGTACTGTGACAGAGTGGAGAATCCCAGGCCCCTTCAACAGGTGGAACAGTTACTGGAGTCCGTTGGAAGGGCTTTGAAAGAACAACAGAAAAAGTGAGTTTGCTTTTCTACATAGCCGTTGGTTTGATTTTCATGACATGTATTCAGGCAAGGCGCGTCTCTAGAAGAACTCGAGGAGCGGCTTTTAAGAGCAAAACAGCAGTATGACGAGACGCGCACAGACATTCGGGCAGTCACTACTCTCAACAAGGTGGGCTATCCGATCTAGTAAACTGATGTGACGTTTTAACTGATGTCTGTCATTTCGAAAAAAAGCGTCTGGAGAAATCCTTGATCAAACGATACGCCAGATGGGAGGGCTTCCGTCGACACATTGCTCTTCGAACCAAGGTCGTCTTCCAGTATCACCTTTCGCAACGGGGTTACTTCGGAAAACTCTTGTTCGATCACGAGAAAAGGCAATTGGTTCTCAAGGTTCAAACTGATGACCAAGCATCACAAGCAGATCAAAAAGAGAAGGACCCTCGCTCCTTGAGTGGAGGTGAAAAATCATTCTCCACGATCTGCTTACTGCTGGCGCTTTGGGAGTCTATCGGATGCCCCATCAGATGTTTGGGTACGTTCTGGGTCAAGTGAGTTTTTACAACATTTCCTAACTGGTCGACAGACGAATTCGACGTTTTCATGGACGCCGTCAATCGCCGCATCAGCATGAAGATGATGGTAAGCTTCGCCATCCAAACCATTTGATCCACTGTTTATTCACTACACCTTTCAGATTGACACGGCGAACGCTTCTAATCAGAAGCAATACATCCTGATTACCCCTCTGGATATGTCCAATGTCTCTTGGGGAACCTCGGTTCGTGTTCATAGGATGAGTGACCCTCAACGCAACCAAGGAACTCTCGGATTCACTCAGTAATTCCAATCTTTAGCCACTGCTTCTTTTTTGGATCACCGTACTATACTGTGGAATGTTAAACAATACTGTAACCCTCTCATTAGCTTAATGCAAGCTGGTTATGCAAATGTATGTCGGGTGCTTGAGCTTGAGACTCAGCTAGCCCGCAGTGCTGTGCCGATCCATGACGTGTTGATCCACTGATGGGCAAATTCGCGTGCCTAATTTCCGTGTCTGTCTTCATCTGCACTCACCCTCCCTCTGCCCTCACCCTCCCTCTGTATGATAATATCCTCATATTTACCAGGACTCTACGTCACTCCACAATAACATATTAACGGTTTACACTACCCACTATAGAGCGACTAATTCCTTCCCAAGTCAACCATGTCTCTCGTTCCACGATCGCTACGCAAAATGCGCATCATTGCAGTTCCGTTAACGCGTCCGAAACTCTCATCGCAAATGAAAACAGACCCGAGGCAAAGCTTAATCTACTATCAGTTCCAATTCTCTTTTCCGAAGCCTCCTTCGTCTGATATCTCAAGTTTGATGGGACGCTCGACACGGGCCAGGTCAGGGTGGTTGCCGGAGGGAGGTATCGTAAATTTCTTGCAAACCAAGGCTGCAGAAACCTGGGCCGAGTTTGGAAAGGCGGATCAAGGTAGCTGGAAGGTCTGCGCCATCTCCTCTTCCGTATTGCCTGAGCTCATTTCGAAGTCAATTTCAGTTGAAACTCTATCAAATGGGAGAACGACTTGTAGATCGTATGGAGTTTGAAGAGCTCGCTTTGAAATGCATAGACCCATCATTAGGACCTTCGCTGGCTCACCCTCCTCCTGGTCTGAAAAAAAAACACCGAGTGTGTATTCTTACTATTCGGTGCCGATGCGTTCCCTCAAGGCCCCAACAGATACCATTAGTTTATCCCCCGTCATCTAGCTCAGATACTGAGTCCTTGCATCATCTTGGCGCATTTCTGGAACACCGTATGCCACGACATAGAAGGGGGTTTTACTTATGGATGTTTATTGCACCTTTCACTGCTCCGTTCATGATTATTCGTATGTCGAACTCTTTGACATTCTGAAGCGTGACGCTGAGCGGTATTACCTTCCAAAAGCCGTGATACCCAATGTCCCCTTTTTCTTCTGTGTCTGGCGGTCGTGGTCTCATTATAAAGGTCTGTTTGACCGTCCTGTTTGACCGTATTCAGTTGCTACGCTTCTGGCTCATTCTTATTCCGTCTCCTTCAGCATACCGCGCAACGCAGTACCTACAAAACCTTCTCGTCAATGATGTCATCGTTCCAGAGAGAAGCGACGCACTCGACGCCATTATCTGCGAATGCTCTGCTCCCGTGCCTTCTGGGAAAGAATCTCAAGATATCTCTCCAAGTAAGGTTCAGGACCATGAATTCCTGTTAACAAGAGAAGCGGTGCCAGCAATCATTAGTCTCTTCGAGTTAAAGCAGAGTGTCCACACGGACTTGTACCGCGCAATCGAGCAGGCTCGCTTACGGATAGAGAGTGGTAGTAGAATATCTCCTTAGAATAGTTTTTCAGGTGAGTTGTGCCATAATCTTTCTGTCTGGTGTGCTGAACATACTCGGATGGGATACAACTCAAGTTAGTAATTTTTGCTACTACGCCATTACAAGCTCGATTACGCAAATAGATTCACTCAGTTATCTGTGAAACTAGAGCTACAGGTTACTACGCCATTACAAGCTCGATTACGCAAATAGATTCACTCAGTTATCTATGAAACTAGAGCTACAGGGAATATGCTTTTGCCTAGAATTCTAGATTGCGCGCGGCAGTCTACTAATGCTCAAGCCAATCACCAACTAATCGGCGAATTTTCCTTCGTGCTTCTTCGTCTCGTTGCACTTTTACCCTTACAGTCTCACCAAAATTTTTCTTCTTTCATAGGCGAGATGGCCGAGTGGTCTAAGGCGCCAGACTAAGGACCAGGGTGTTTAGATACCCGCCTCCTCCTCTTCTGAGGAATCTGGTCTTTCGGGGCGTGGGTTCGAATCCCACTCTCGTCAATAGTTTTTGGAGTCTCGGATTCGGGCTTGCGGTCTTCACTTCTTCAGCCCTTATGGACAATCTACTGGTGCCACCTCTTCCACACTCTATGGTACTGTACATACTTTTTCCCTCTTCTCCTTTGAATCGCTCAAACACACGTTCATTGTCGTCATGCTACTTAGGGGTTTGATCACTTTTTAAGCCCGTTGCCCGCCAAACTTTGCTCCAAGTCTTAAAGGCTTAAAACCTGATGGTTTCGATCGCAAATTGGCGGGAAACTGACGGGCTCGAGATTGTTGTTGCCTAATCAGTGAGTCAATGAGTCAGTTATCTGATACCATCTCTACCGATCCGCGGCCCAGAATCGTGAATAAACGTGCACGATTTTGTGAGAGTTCTCGTCTCTTCGCTTGAAACGTTCGTAAAACCCCGTCGACGGTGAAGTCGATTCTGACGCGCCTGGAGAGCCTGTAGCTTTTTTTAGGTTCGCAAGGCAGACTGAAGATTCACAGGCTTTGCATAGTCGACTTCAGAGCATGCGTCATGGCCTTCTATTAATGAGAGAGTGCTCCGGTTTGTTCTGATAGAAGCATTACGCACGTCACCATCCGCAAAAGTTGAGGTTGCAAAAGGCATACTGAACCTCAAACGGACGAGGTTAGACCCTGACAGGCCCACACCTGTTGTAAGAGACGGGCCCATATTTTTTCCGTTGTTCGTTCTTTTCGTGTTGCTCTTCGGGTCATTCTGAACCAAGCAACAACTCCAGAGCCAGTTTACGCAACTTGGACAGGCATCACGCTTGCAAATAGCTCGAAACCCACCTTGGATTACTCACCAGCTTAGACCGACACAAGCCTAGCTCATCAGTACCGAAGGCACTGGAAGAGTAAATGAGAGTTGCAATGACGATTCCAGACGATTTGTTCTACTTCGCTATCGTTTTTTTACGATCCTATCAAATACCCTGTTCAGGCCATGGCGTTTGGCAATCGCGCCATCGAGACAAAGGTGGCGAATCGTTGCTCAATAAGCGTCCTCATAAACTCATAAAACGAGAACAATTTAGCAAGCACTTCCTGTCTTCCATCTTCACCATGTCTGCATCCCTTGATACAGGCAGTATGCGTCATCCGAACCACACAATCTAGCATATTCTTGAAGCCTTCGCCCGTTCTTCAGTGAGAACCTTTCTGATGCTCGCTATGTATACTTTTCTCACCTTTAAGACGCCGTAGGACGGCCTGCGGTCTCAAATGGCAATTGACGGCGTCCAATTGGAAATACACAAAACTGCTTTGTCATCATCGTGTTTGCAACCGGGGCTTTGAAGACAGACCCATGCGTCAACCACGGCGGTTCCGAACCCCATTGAACTAATTCGATTCGAGCATCAAGTAGATAGTCACCCTAAACGCGAAAGGGTCCGCTTCGATCATCCATTATTGGCAGATAAAATACACTCTCTGGTGTACCTGATTCTTGTATCAGAAATCCACGGCATCTAGCCTTCTAAATTGTCGGCAGTGAGAGGCGGTGAGGAGCGCAGTATCAGGGCTTTTGGATACCTGACCTTAGAGGTGAAGCATAGATGACGTCATCAAAATGCTGGCCAGGAGTTTAAAATGCAGTCAGGTCGACTCAGACGATCTTAGGGCGTGAGTAGACCCTCTCCTCATAAAGATCATATTTCCGCACAGCTTCAGTGTGCTCGAGAAATCTGCGAAATGCTTGCCGATATTCTTCAGCTTCATTCTCACTCAGCTTCTTCTCCTTCGGCGGATATCGTTCAATTGGTCGACGCTGGCCTTTCTCGCCCAGCTGGGGAGAAGACGCTTCCAACTATACTTTTGTATGATGAGCGTGGCCTGAGGCTCTACGATAATATTACCACTGGCGCTCCGGAATACTATCTCTTCAATGCAGAAGAACAAATACTCAAGGATCATGTCGATGACATCGTCAAAGTGATGCATAGTACTACAGGTAGTGCTGCTGCAGACGAAGTGGTTTTGGAATTGGGAGCAGGGTGTGTACCTTTTTATATCCATGTATGGTAGTCCCTTCGGAACAACGTTGTCCATCACCATCCAAATTGGCACCATGTGAATATGTGTTGATTAATTGGTCTGGAAATAGGGCCTTGAGAAAGACTTCGCATATCCTTTCCGCGTTAGCACGTCTACCCACGAGCCATACCTTTACCACCCCCATCACCTACTACGCGCTCGATCTCGAGGAAAAAGAGCTAGAGCGTACGTTGAAGGAAATCCAGAACACCCCTATCGGCGAATCTTTGAAAGGAAGAGTCAATACCAGAGGTATCTGCGGCACCTACGACGACGGCCTCAGATACTTATCTGAAGGAGGACTCCAGAATCTCACAGCAACTGCAGACTTTGAAAGTAGCATGCAACCCATCACCGGATCCGATAGAACTGCGTCACCTGTCTCCTCCCACTCAAGCGAGTCGGAGGGTCACGAAACTCTGATTACGGAAAGCACCCCACCTTCTTCCCCTGGCGCTTCGTCGTCGCCCCTCCACATCATGTTCCTCGGATCTTCCTTAGGGAATTTCTCTCGATCTGAAGGTGTTGAATTCCTTCGCGGATTACCTCTGAGATCCGGCTCTGGTGATACCCTCCTGATTGGCCTCGACCACGACAATGATCGAGCATTGATTGAGAAGGCATACAATGATTCCCAGGATCATACCAAGAAATTTATCATGAATGGACTTCGCGCGGCCGGTCGAGTTCTTGGAAACCAATATCTGTTTGACGAAGCAAACTGGGAGTACGTTAACAATTATGACGCGGTACGTTATCGGCGTCTTCTCTACCTGATCCGCTCTAATCGCTTTCTGTAGAGCGAGCGTAAGCCGATTAGCTTTTCCTCTTGACCAGCCCTCCGAAATATTCGTGTAGGTCGACATGAAGCATTTTTAAGGGCAAAACAAGATCATTCCGTGTCAAGTGCCGACGGGAAGGTTTACGTTTTCAAGCAGAGCGAAGAAATCAAGATTGAGGAGTCATTCAAGGCAGGTGTTCCTTCGTATTCCCGGATACACATAATCACCTCTTTTCCTCAGTTCTCCGACAAGGACGCCTTCCGCCTTTTCACTGAAGCTAACCTCCGACCCATTCAGCGATGGGTAGACAAGAACTTACAGTATTCGCTTTGGCTTGTGGAACGACCGGCCTTCGTTTTCCCTTTGCTATCTTCTCCTCTTGCATGCAATAGGAGAGGTGAGCTGGTTCCCAGAAAACCTTACTCAACGTCACCGTTTGGCACTCCTGCTCGACAGGACTGGGATATCATGTGGACCCTCTGGGACTTCGTGACACTTCGCATGATTCCTCCGTTCATGCTTCTTGAGAAGCCGATCGACCTACGACACATTTGCTTGTTCTACCTTGGACATATACCGGCCTTCTTGGACATTCACCTATCTCGGCTCCTGGAAGAACCATACACAGAACCTGAGGAATATGCCGTTTGTTCTCCTTTCCATTTTATTGTGCAGAGCTCTGACAACTACCTTACAGGGGATTTTCGAGGCTTGTTTCTTTTTCATGAACTAATGTTTTCAACACTAACCCCGTATTTAGCGAGGTATCGACCCCGATGTTGACGATCCAACAGTGTGCAATGTACGTCCCGGTTATTTTATTTCCCATTTACGATTGGTTAACAGTCGCTCAGCCTCATTCCGAGGTTCCAACAAACATTGACAACTGGCCATCGCTCTCCAATGTTGTTCAGTACCAGCGCCGCGTTCGCTCACGCTTGATGGCACTATATGATGACATTGAGTCCGGAAAGCGCGCCTTAACACAGAAGATGGGACGTGTCCTCTTTATGACTTTGGAACACGAGGGTATGCACGTGGAGACACTTCTTTACATGCTTTTTCAAAGGGCTGGAAGCGGAACTATCCCGCCACCTGATTTCACCAAGCCCGACTGGCCGTCGCTCGCTGAAATCTGGGACGCTGCTCCGAAGCCCGCGCACGAAACTGTTATATTGGGTCCTGAATTCGTCACTATCGGTCACGACGATGTTGAAGGAGAGGACGACCAGCCGGATAAGGTCCGCTCGAGCGACCACGAGTTTGGTTGGGACAATGAGAACCCGAAGAGAATGGTGGAAGTACAACAATTCGAGATTTCGTGGAGGCCAGTAACCAATGGAGAGTTCTATGAATTCTACTTGGGTCGCGACAAGGACAAAGTGGAGCTCCCTGCGAGCTGGGTCGTTGAAGATGGCATTGTACAGGTAGGTATTCTTAATGATTTTGGGTTTTCAGTGGCTTAATTTAGTCAATCAGGTTCGCACTCTCTACGGTCCAGTCTCGATGACCATGGCGCATCACTGGCCTGTCATAACCTCCTATGACAATCTGTCGACTTATGCAATGGTCAAAGGAGGCCGTCTTCCCACAGAACCGGAATTAAGGCTGTTTTACGACAAATTCCATCATGGCTATGAAGGTGGAGCTAATCTTGGGCTCAGAAACTGGCATCCACTTCCGTGAGTTCCATTCCGTTGTATCAGATACTTGGGTTGATCATTATATTCAGTGCGACGACGGGAGGGGAGAGAGATGGAGGGAAGGGGTGCAACGGAGGTGTATGGGAGTGGACCTCTACAGTACTTGATAAAGTAGATGGCTATGTTGCTTCTAAGCTATACCCCGGGTTCGTTGCGATTTCATCATCATTTCGTCTTCTTGGACTGACTTTTTTCTAAGCTATTCCTCGGATTTCTTTGACGGAAAGCACAATATTGTTGTAAGCTCATGAGCGGCGTATACCCCCCATATGTTATTGAAATTCACTCTCTAGATCGGAGGGTCCTTTGTGACTGTCCCTCGTATTGCCGAGCGCCGCTCTTTCAGGAACTGGTATCAACGCAACTATCCATATCCATGGGTCGGAGGCAGGATTGTGTACGATATCCCCTCAAAGGTGAGAAACTGAAATATTTCTCTTGGAACGATTGGACGAAAGAAAGGAAAACTGGAAATGTACTTGTATCGCGATCCCTTATGTACCTGGCTTGACTAAGGACTACAGTGCTGAATAAATTGTGTCTTATGTTCCCTTCAATGCGTGAAGGAAACCGACTACTTCGTGACCTTCCTTCTGCTTGATAACCGGTATGTGAATTCGACCCCTGCCCGTTTTCTGTTTCTGTTGGTGGAGATAGTCTTGTGCATATTGCACAGACAACCGTCTCTCGTTCAGAGACGCGTCTCTTCCCAGCCACACATATACTGTCGGGTACAAGGAATCCCAGGAGTTGTCGAGGAGGAATGCGTCGTTTGATGAAAGTGAATCTTCACTGAGGGCAACACGAGTGAACGCAATAAAGCCACTTTCATCAGACAGTTTATAGAGGGTAGCCGGTGTGATTTCAGTGGAAAGATCAGCGGGAGCTGGGACTAATGCTTCCGCTCCGAGTTCAGTCAGGAAACGGCTAGCGCCTGGCCCACCTTCATCTAACCCAACAGTATCTTCAATCAACAGAATCAAAGCAGGAGATATACGAAGACGCACCATAAACCACAATCTCACTCTCATCCTTTCTTTGATCTGCAAGGCTTCTGACGAACTCGGCTGCTTTGAAGCGTTCCTGGCCAGCACTTTTTGTGGAATTGAACTGCAATATCTGAGATCCTTGGTCCAGGACATAGACATCGCCCTCGACTAGGCTAGAGGCTTCTGCTGGTACCTCTCTCACAACAACGCTCGAGCGACCATTGGGATAATGAGACAAGTCGACCCGATAGAGCTTGTGAACGTTTTGTGGAGGAGGTTCCGTAACATGATGAAATCCCGTTGTAGTTCCCCCACGCAGACAGACGAATTGGGGGAAGTAGGAAAGGAAGTGGGATGATTCGTATCCTTGAACTTCACGGTATTGGACCGGTTTTCCGTGAAGGTCTTCAGGATAATGTAAAAGTAGTCAGATTGAATGTGCCACTCCCAGCTAAGGAGACAACCAACTCACAATCGTCCAACTCGACTGTCTTGTACGCCGCTGTTCCTGCTTCGTCCTGTGTCGTTCGTCCACCCAGCCAAAAATGGAGGCCATAAGAGAAAGAGATGTCGTCTGGGGATTTCAATACGTCTTCCGATTTGATGGACAGTATAAGTCATTAAACCGCGTTCATGAGGACTGCGCCAGCTCACATGAAGGACGATATAGGAGTCTCCATCGTAGAATTGACCATAGCGATCCCTCGGCCACTCCACGACGTGAAACCGTTCTATCCGCCAAATCTGAAGTCCTGAGTTTATGCCGGCATTTTCCCAAGCAGCTTCTTTATCCCCTGCATGTTCACGGACATGTTTTTCAAGCTATCACAACAACCGAACGCGCAATCATATTAGAATATGAGTTGGTGGATGAAGGTTGTGCAACTCACATCCGATCTAAGAAGCGCGATATTAGAGTCTTCAATGTTGTATTGCGTAGGTTTCGTTGAATAGGCCATTGATAATTATGATCCAAGAGTCGGCACCGTTAGCACAGCCTTGTCTTGTTTGTCGACTTGAGAACCATGGTGATCAATATCGTGATTGTTTGCTTCAGCGTTGATATCAGGATGTTGGAAACGACGAGATTCCAAATTCAATTCAGTCTACACAACCCTATGTACTAGGAATCAAAGTTGTGAGCGCTCAGAATATGATATTGATATTCTAATCAGAGTGATGGTTTTGAAGTCACTCTGAAACTGAGTAGTCGCTGTTGAGACTACCACTTGTGCAAGGACTCGCAATAGTCGAGTCGTGAGATGGTGGAATGTGACCTAAAGACCTGACGGTTTCCGTCCCTCGAGATGATTCAGAGCGTCATTGGTGCCTTTATCAATTGACAGGACGAAAAAAGAACGGGATGGACGAGAATCGAAACAAACCTTCGGAACCGAGTAAGTCAAGGTCTGGCGCCTTTCCCTTGAAGGTACAGGCATCGGCATCCAACGGGTGTTGGTGACGGCTTCGGGAGTACCTTCGGTGCTTGATGTCGGTCCTCGGCCATAAACACAGCATTTCCCACCATCCATCCCACTTGAACATGCCGAGCACGGATGTCGTAGAGGAAGCCGAACACCACATAGCTAGTAGAGTATTTCTTGAGGTAATAAATACGTGAAATTTATAAAGTGACTTATGGCCATGCAACGCTAGAGTCGACACAAGTAAATCACGCACTGGAGAGATACAGTCCAACGGTGAGGACAGGGCAAAGTTTGGTCGTAATTTTTAGCACCAAGGAGGGTTCGTGCATTGAATTAAAGTAATAAGGCATTATCAGACCTCATTTGTCCCTCCGACGCCTGATACTGTGGCCAATAGCTGACAACTCAACGGTCAAATCTATTCAGAAAAGCTAGTATATAAGAGGTGCATATAACAAGGCATGCTCAGCAGATTTCAGCACTAAGTAAATCACGCACTGGAGAGATACAGTCCAACGGTGAGGACAGGGCAAAGTTTGGTCGTAATTTTTAGCACCAAGGAGGGTTCGTGCATTGAATTAAAGTAATAAGGCATTATCAGACCTCATTTGTCCCTCCGACGCCTGATACTGTGGCCAATAGCTGACAACTCAACGGTCAAATCTATTCAGAAAAGCTAGTATATAAGAGGCGCATATAACAAGGCATGCTCAGCATTTTTCAGCATTTTTCTCTGAGTTTTCTTCTTCTAAAAGTCACCCAAGTACCTACAAAATCAACATCTAACAACGGTAGTATGTTTCATATGTTAGAAACACCATACAATGCATTAACTGACACCACTACCTAGGTGTTGATCAAATTATTGACCTCACGTTGGACGAAGGACTTAGTGCCTTACCATTCCCCGGGGACGTCACCTTGTACCAAATCTTCCCCCGAGTCTATGTTGAAAATGTTGTTCATATTGAGACTGCCCCTTCTCTGAGTTTTCTTCTTCTAAAAGTCACCCAAGTACCTACAAAATCAACGTCCAACAACGGTAGTATGTTTCATATGTTAGGAACACCATACAATGCATTAACTGACTCCACTACCTAGGTGTTGATCAAATTATTGACCTCACGTTGGACGGAGGACTTAGTGCCTTAACCATTCCCCGGGGATGTCACCTTGTATTAAATCCTCCCTCGAGTCTATGTTGAAAATGTTATTCACATTGAGACTGCCCTTGGATATTGGCTGGTGCCCAATGCACTCGAGGGCAAGATTGCGTACATTTTGGATCTTCGCGAAAGTACCCCCGAGTGTTCATGCCTTTATCAAACAAGAAGTACGAGAAATTTCTCTTTTATTTTGTTTCTAATGTTTAAGCCTTGTAATCATTAGTTCCAGGACTCATGGGATGAGACCACAGGCTTTAATCTCCCCTCGAGTCTATGTTGAAAATGTTATTCACATTGAGACTGCTCTTGGATATTGGCTTGTGCCAAACGCACTCTCCAAGGGCAAGATTGCGTATATTTTGGATCTTTGCGAAAGTACCCCCGAGTGTGTTAAAAACCATTCAAAAAAGGTTGATGCCTTTATCAAACAAGAAGTACGAGAAAAATCTCTTTTATTTTGTTCTTAACATTTAAGCCTTGTAATCATTAGGACCACAGGCTCGTCAGATCTCGAGTGATCGGTTTCAGTTCCTCTTCCTGGAGTAGTCAAGTGCCATCGTTCAACGTTCAACACTCTATTGCAGAGGCTGTTTGGTCTGCAATTGTGCAGATCCTCTTTTCCTTAAAAAATCGTTTGCTGGGGCCCAAATGACCAGACAGAGAGTGACCTCCTCACTCGCCTTCTATTGCACGTCAGCGAGAGGCACAATCAGCCATGGCACAAACGATGGCATATGCTATTTCATTTATCTTATCAGGGGATGATGTCATTGACCTACCATATTCACTTAACTAGGTGGTATCATATCATTCTACATCCAGCTCTTCTTCTGGTGTGCACGCAGGTCTGTCTGGTGTGTGAACCACAACTATATAGCAAGGTTTTCTCTCATAGCACGCTATGTACATTGAGTAGATAATAATTCCAAATTTCCCGTTTGCGTCATTTCGAGCATTCAATAATTTAAAGTACGTAAACCTCACTTCATCTATTTCATTTATCTTATCAGGGGATGATGTCATTGACCTACCATATTCACTTAACTAGGTGGTATCATATCATTCTACATCCAGCTCTTCTTCTGGTGTGCACGCAGGTCTGTCTGGTGTGTGAACCACACCTATCTAGCAAGGTTTCTCTCACAGCACGCTATGTACATTGAGTAGATAATAATTCCGAATTTCCCGTTCGCGTCATTTCGAGCATTCAATAATTTGAAGTACATAAACCTCACTTCAATACCTATATTTCGGTTGCCAACACACTTTCTTTCCTAATATCCTTGCACACTGTTATTTCATGATAGTTACAATACATTACATTATGGCGCCCTACTCCGGAGGCACGGTCTGTGCTTGTTCGGCTCGGTCTTTGCAACGGGCGCGCCCGGAGGAATGCCCTTCATAACTTCGGG
>KQ963179.1:102894-129243 GCA_001563735.1 Leucoagaricus sp. SymC.cos | reverse complement strand
TGTCAATTCTTGTTTGAGTCCGACTTCCTTGATTGGACTTACGAACTCGAGCCAATCCATTGATGGACCGATCAAGACCTGGACGTCGAACATCTGCTCTGCTGCACCTTGCAGCAATCAAACCCTCGCCACTGTCGTAAACACACTCGTTAATGGATGTCAGAAAGAGATTACTGGATTGTCTGGCTCTGATAATGTCGACCCCAACACTCTTGCTTCGGAGGTTACGCCTCTCGTTCAACAATATTACCCTACCGTGAGGAAGGTCGTCTGCTTGCAGGAGTGAGTGTGCTTTCATGTTGCTATTGATCGCAGATTTGGTAATGATGATGATGAACTTGCTTTCATAGCAACAACAACAATTGCCTCGTCCAGACGTTACAAAACATTGAGACCGTGACAGGACCTCTCACTGTTAACAACATCAGCAACATCATTCAAATGACGATGCTCAGCGGTCTTCCCAGCAACGTTACCTGCACGAATTGCACTAAAGCCGCTTACAACATCATCAACACCGATGTCCCGAGCATTGTGTCAGATGCTTCCCCCGCTATCCAATCGACATGCGGATCTTCGTTCACGGGTGAGTGTTGTCGTGTAATCGATTCAATCCCTTCAGGAGGCGCTAAAATTGGTTTGACAACCTTTTTTGCAGATGGCGCTACTCCTTCTGGAATTTCTGTCGATTCCAACTCGAGCAGCCAGAACAACAACAATGGGGGCACGACTCTCCTGGCATCCGGCCTGAGTGCTTCTGCCTTGGCTATCATCTCCGCTATCTTTACTCTCGTTTAAACGAGTTTGGCTTTATTTAAAACCAGGCACGGCGCTTATTGCTCTTGTGGCGCCTGTGCTTGTTCTATTGACACTGAATGGGAGCCGTACTCGGTACGCTATCCAGGACTGGATACTGTTGCTTTAGTTAGCATATACTGTAATAGGGATTGTATTGACTTGGACAATTACTCGATCTTTTCAATACACGAATCTAGACGATAAATATCGCAATAAGGCAGACAATTGTACACTTACAAACCCAAATCTAGTCAGAAGGCTTGGGTTGTGATTTGGCGTTCTTGAGGAAATCGGAATAGAGCTTTATGGAACGTTCCTGATCACCCCAAGGTTTCCAGTGGTTGTATCTTCGGCTTTCAGGTTTAACAAACGGGATACCAAGAGCTTCGAAAATTGCTTCCTCTGTGTGGGCTTCAAGATTCTCCCAATAGCCTTCAGAAGATTCGGCTTCAGTACCGGCAGCAGAATTCTGCTCTGAAGTAGATTCAGTTGGAGTCCATCTCCATAGTCCATCATCGTTGAGGTAAAGGTTTTCCTTCAAAACCAGTTGTTTAAGATGCTTGAGGAACTTGAAATCCCCAGTGCAGTGGATCAGTGCAGCCCCAAGAGCCTTTTCTGGAACAATTCTTATGCGATATGAATCAGGACTAAGTAATTAATTTCGACTGTGGGCACATACTTGAGTTTCAGATGGCAGAAGTTGCCTTCAGCATTTTTTAGTGCTGTTATTCGAGATTTCGAATCCTTCCATTCTTTTTCAGTGAGACCTGGTAGTACCGCAGCACCTTCCCAAGTGCGGTAGCCCCGTTTAGTTGATTCACCGAGCAGCTCCGCCGAAGTGAGAGCTGGCATTACAATGGATTGAAGCGCGTTGAAGGTGTGTCGCATGTGTGTAAGGTACGAAAAAGACTCGAAGTTGGACAATGGATAAGTAGTAAAGTGATTTAGCGGAATTTCAGAAAGTTGGGGCGGAGGACGAATTTCAGAATAACTCGGGTGGGAAACTAGCAAGATGATTTGGTTAGACTCGACACCGCGTCGACTATGGTGAATGACTACTAGTGAGATGAAATCATGGTATGGGAGAAGAATGCTTACTGGTCACCAGCAAGGTACCATTGGCAAGCTGGGTCTGTATGCCGCTTGCAGAATTCCTGTATTTTTCGTTAGGACTCGGACTAGCGTTAAAGAAGACATTAACACACGAGAAAAGCATTCGCAGCTTCAACTGACACAGGACTTTCCATCTGCTCGCCGTATTTGAGACCTACGAGCTGGGTAGACGAAAAGAACTTTCGGAACTCGGGTTTCGTAACATCGGTTAGTGATTTCAATCCAGCAGCTATCACTTGACGCATCTTTTGGCGGCTTAAAGAAAATGTTACAGAGCTGACGTAGAAGAGGTTGTGAGATCTCACCCAAAAGTAGGCATCAGCGTGAGCCCGTAGACGAGGTGGGTTTCGTTGACATCAAAAGGCCTATTGTAACAATTGATTACCCAAAGATTGGGACTGCGGAACATACGCTTACAGCTTGCCTTCTTTTGTGAGCTCGAGTGCCGCTCCCAGAACGTATTTTGTGGTATGTACTGATTGTGGGACGTACAGCTGTATTGATGTTAACGATTCGCAGACACAGTCGAAGGGCATATTGCCTACGTCGAATAATTGAACAGCAGATGTAACGTGTCCTTTTATAGAGGCAATCTTTGCAATGTGGTTTCCGTATCCTCTCAGTTTCTGCGAGGGCAGCAGCCCCTTGACGAAGTCGTCGTTGGCACCTATGTATAGCAAGAGGTCATTTGCAACCAGAGTTCACGAAGAGGTATAACGCCTACGTTCGGTCAAACAATCAACGAGAAGCTGATTTTCCGGATTTACAGCCACCGCAGTTGCAAGCGGCTGTTTGGTTTGATACCTTGCTACAGTGAAGTGTTTAGCTGTCGACCTCTGGACGCGCTTTGACTAACCGTTGGATTGCTGTATACGGAGAGTTGTCGGTGACAGAGTGCCTTCGCGGGCTTTTGTTGCAATTTTGGCACGAGGAACACGAATAACACGTGTGTTCTTGCTGATACTCTGCAGAGCTCTGGGGGGCAAGCGTCGGGTGAACATTCGTTGCAAGTTGGATCTGGGAGGGTACGCGTGTCACGCTTGTCACGCTCTCCATCACAAACGCGTCTGTCTTCCTCACCCTTGATGAGAACTAAAAGTCTATAGCTTCACTCACAACTACCATGGCAGACGGGCAGAATGGTGCATCATCTTCAAGTTTTCCTGCTACAGCTGGCAACTTTGGGACCATGACTGATGCTCAGCTGCGACAAGCTATTAACCACATAACTTCTGCTGCAAACGCAACATATGTTGCTCCAGCGCCTCGGCCGGCTGATCCCAAAGGTGTGTTATGTCTTGTGATATCCATCATTCTCTCCGTACTGAATATCTTTGCACCAGCCTACATGAAAAACGTTCACACATGGTCTGCAGCACCCACCCCACCTCCCAAAACCCCTGCTTCTGCTGCAAGGCCGGCGCGTACCCGTCAAACGCGTGCAGCTCCTACATACACTCAGCCCAATCCATACATCCCACAGCCTGTTTACACGACTCCTCTTCCTCTTGCCGCTGTTCCAACCGTCCAACCCAATCCTCCACGACCTCCATTACCATCAACCCCACAAGCCTTACAATCAACCTATGCGTCACGACTACGTACAGGAACAACTCTTCTTATGCAGCCAATTTTTACCACCACAGCTGCGGCGCATTCGCGAACGACGACGAGACGAGGAGGAGTGGTCAATTATGCAGACCCTGGATCCGGTGATGAGTTCTTGGATGCTGGTGCTATCGACTCGGACGACTCGGATTTTGTGGCGAGTGGTGGTACTCGGACAGCAGTTCGACAGTCGAGAAGTGGGAGAATGGGCGCTGGAATGTCTGTGTTTAACTCGGCTGGAGGACCATCGGCGACACCGAATCGTATAGGAACTCCACAGGTCGATAAAAACGAGTTGGATCAAAGCTATCTTGGACAAATGCCACTAGAACGTTTTATCAAACCACGAATCATGCAACCAACACCGCATGAGTATCCGTGAGTTTCTGAACTCAGGCACTCGTTTTGTCGTTCTCATGCTTTCACTTTTTAGAACGCCGGATGCGCTGTTACAACAAGGAGCGAAGCGGACGTCCCTCATTCCAATACGCGTTGAATTTGAGACGGAGACCCATAGAATACGTGATTGCTTTGCTTGGAACGTAAACGAAGAGCTCATCAAGCCCGAGACATTCGCCACAATATTCTGTAATGACTTGGATCTACCAGCAACCTTCCGCGAGACGGTCGCAGCACAAATGCGCGCTCAGATTGAAGAGCATGAAGGGGTGGCGAGTATGGAGTTGGGTCAGGATGGTGCTCCAGATTCGGACGACCATGGGCATAATGGCGATGAACTACCAGAATGTCGTGTGATTCTGAGTGTAAGTCCGGACTTACACTCAAAACACCCCTTTTACTTACTTTTCCTCTCAGATTGATGTCCAGATAGCCAACCACCATCTAATGGACCATATCGAATGGGACCTACTCTCCCCACTTACTCCAGAAGCCTTCTCTCAAAAACTATGCATGGAACTCGGTCTCTCAGGGGAGGCAATACCCCTAGTCGCACACGCCGTTCACGAAGAGCTCATGAAACACAAGAAAGATGCAATAGAATGGGGTGTCATTGGCGGTGAACGCGAAATCGGTGACGATGGAGGTCCGAGGGATAGAAGTGGGTTTGGGTTGGTGAAAGATAAAACTGGTTTGGGGCTTGGTTGGGGTCGTGCACCGAAAGATGGAAGAGGACCAAAGACATTGAGGAGTGTTTGGAGAGATTGGCAGGAGGCGGATGAGTTTAGGACTAAGTTTGAGGAGTTGACGGCGGAGGAGGTTGAGAGGAGGGAGATTGAGAGGGAGAGAGCTAGTCGGTGCGTGATATGTGTTTTTTTTCCTGCGCCTTTTCCTTGTGAGGTATTGATTGCTTTGACCATACAGGCGGTTGAGGAGAGAGACATCAAAATTCCAGTCTACGAGAAGCAGACGGAGATAGACCTGTTCTTGTTGTATCTTACTGGTATTTGGCGTACTATTATTATTGTTGAATTAATCATCTTGTACTTGTTAGCAACAGTTCCTCCATCTCAGTGTCCCGCTACCATACTCTGAACCTCGATCGCAGTTCTTTCTGGAGCCCGAGCTTGAGTTTTCCGAGTCGAACGGTAGTCTGCCCCTCATTCTTTAACTCAACTGCGAATGCGGGAATCTCCGTCATCACGGACTCTGTACAAGAATTTCGCAAGTGGGTCCTTGTTTGCGTACATTGGTCATCAAATCAAATCAACCGTGACGCCGGACAATTTTCTTCTTCCTCAATTTCCGTGGTCCATATTCTTCAAGGCGCCCACAGCTAGCGCCGTTCGAGTTTTCGGGTCGGCCGCCGTGTTTCGGGTTTTCGCTCCAGCAGAAGAGGCGCCTCCCTTTGAAAACTTACTCGCAGTTTGCCTCGAGGTTAATAGCGCTGATGCAGGAGTTCCTGGATCTCATTTCGCTTCTACTTACTCCCCTCCCAAGTGAAAATTTTCTTTCATCAAAATGGTGTAAAGCTTCCAAGTCGTTCTCGCTTCTGATGCTTACCCTGTACATCATCTTCTGTGTCCGAGGTTGAGCCTCCAAGCTTGGTCCAGTGAGCGGCTATTTCAGTATACAGCATGAGAACCTCTCATGGAATGGAAATGCAAGTGCCTAAATTCTGCACCAACTTGATACACATGTGTTCTTTGTTCTCCTTCCTCCAGCCGGACATTGAACGCCTCGCACGTGGACACGACTCGGACTTTCAAAAATCACCGGCACGTTCGCTTCGTGAATTACCCTCCAAGTTGACACTCAGATTTGTAGGTCTCCGAGTCTCGCATCTTCACTGTTGAATACAGAAGAATTTCAAAACGCCAAACTTTATGATACTTCTGGTCTTCGTGACATTCGTGATCGAATAATGTCCTGGATATTGTTGTCTTGCCCTCCCGCTTATTTTCCATAAAGTAATGAATGTATGCGCCAACCATTGTCTCTCTTGAGCCCTAAAGGCTTCTTCATCTATGACATTTGCTAGATGAGCGCTCTGTCACTTTCCTGGGACAAAACCCCAACTCTCGCTCTCAGTACCGACACGGTTCATGGTTGAGCAGAAATTATACTGGAGAAAGCGCGGAATGAAGACATTACGAAGAGAAATCAAGACGTGCTGCCGAACTTGGACACTTGTCCGAGAGGGTCGAGGCCGGTCTTTGACTCCTGAACTTGGTTGCTATCCTCGCTTCCACGTCGTCCATTCCTTGTTGACTTCAAGGATTCCCGTTCAATCCCTGAGTACCAGAAGGACATCGCGTTCTGTTTCAGAGAAGTTACTCCGAGGTCATGCTTAGTTCTTGGTTCACCGTTAATCACGGCTAATGACTGCTCTTGGTGTCGTTTGAACGTGGCAATGTACTGCTTTCTAGTTGTCCTTGAAAAACGTACACCCTCGTGGGTACTTGGGAGAAACTTCGGTGGATTATATTCGATTACTGTAAACTCAGGCGAGGAAAGCCTTTTGCCATCGTCGAGACGGTGACAAAGACAGTTCACGTTGCTCTTGTTGGAATTGCCTTGACGTATAAGGGTAGTGTAAGTCATTGAGCAGGATGTATCTTTCATTGGCGTCATCCCGAGTATTGTCCACTCTATATTTCAGCCGTCCATTGTCATCGCCGTACTATTGAATGACTTCTCCAGCGTTCCCTGTGCATTTCAACGCGTTAACGAAACAAGGAGAAGTCTCGGAAGGAGAACGTTTTGCTATGATAGAGATGAGATACAGAAATTTGGTTATTTTCTAATTCTCACAGAGGACGGCCTGAGCCTGAATATTGCGAGTGATGGACACATGAGAACGAGGACCCTTTCGATCTACTTATACTTCGAGGGTACTTCACAGGCACTCTGCAGATAAGATAAAGCTGCGCAGCGCCTTCTTTGAGAAATAATCATTCGGCATGAAAGTCTTGTGTGAATCCATTAGAACTATGGGAATCTCGATGCACCCAACTACTTCGTAAGTGAGCGGCGCTATATTAGACTTATGTCCGTCCAACACGAATGGAGATGTAAGACACTGAATGGGTACAGATACGGCAATAAGCAGCTGAGATCGAATGAGTCGACGGCATTCCACGATGACGGCTCTCAAGGCCTCGGGGGAGATAGGCTCAGGTTCCTGATAAGTCGGGATACCCCAGTAGTCAAGGCGGACAAGTTCGACCTGAAAACTCATCAAGAGATAGGAGTACGGTGTAAATTACTACTTCAAGATGTACACCCGCACAACACAAAAACCTCGGAGGTAATGTGCCAAAACCACGCAAGTAGGCCAAAACTTCTCAATCTTCAAATAATCGCAGATCAGAGATTCAGGTCATGATATACCTAAAATATCACCGTTCACTGACAATTCATTCACTTCGTATGGTATCCACCCTTTTGGTGACCGAGGCTTCGAGAAAAGTGGAGAACAACATCTCGCCATTCGACCATCATATCAACTTCCAAAGAAGCTACTGATACCCCAGAGTCGGATAGGCAGTTTGCGGAAGGAGGCACCACGAGGTTCTCGATCTCGGCTCCCACCAACGAACCTTGCAGTTGAGAGTATAGAACTCACTCGAGTAAAGATCCCTTGCAAATATCGGAGAAACTTCTCTAGAATGACGAGTTTACTTTCACTCGTGTCTTATCTACGAATGGTAAACACATGACCTCGTCATTCATCGTCCAAGCCGAAGCATGTTTACTGAAGTTAGCGTGTCCATACAAGTCATGTTCTCGGTGATAGCTCGTGCTACCATCCGTGCCGAGACCGAAGATCCCGTGTGGCCTCCGAGAGTTGACTCTCGCCGTCGGAAGGGAGGAACATCGGATCTGGTAGCGCCGGGCGAAGCAAAGTGAAATTATTCTCAATAATTAAATCTAGGTTCTGAAATCTATTAATACGTATTCTTGTAGTACATCTGAGTATTGAGTAATTAATAACTCGAACCATTCGAATGCTCTATTTTTTTTCCATTCATACCGTCGAAAAGGGTCTGATCCAAAAAAATAAATCACCTTTTGATGGAGTCCATCAAACTCGGGGACGGCTCTGTGCTGGATGCCTTGTGGTTTTAATGATGCACCTCACCTGTCAATACATCCCCACCGTGTTGCGCATTGCAATGCGTTGCTTTGTGTTTCGAGGTGCGGAAAATCCCGACCCCACCATTCAGCCGCGAAACGAGGGATAGTACTACAGTAGTATGACATTGAATGAACTTAGTACAAAGTCATACAAGTAGATGTATGAACTTCATCTTCGCCTTTTCGATGGTCACTAGGTCATCAATGAAAAGACGAGTAGTAGTCCATGATAGAAGGTCGCTTGACACTTCTTGGTTGCGATTCATGACCACAAACGCCTTCGCAAAAAGTACTTTTCCGAGGCTATCACCATAGCATCGAGACTCCAAGACTGTGGTACTCCTTCAGACATCACTGGGATAGAAACAAGTCTCTGTGCGCGAATCAAAGTATGATGCAACAATTAACATTACCTGCTTAGCGACTTCCAAAATATCAACGGAGAGGGAACACATTGCAGCCGTAGCACTAAGCAGGAGTTGAAGCGAGACAGGATAGATAATCCCCTCGGACGCAGGGTAGATGTTCGGAGGGATGCATCGCTTCAAAGATTCGAATCAAATAAGAAGCCAAGGAACCACGAGCTCCCCCCGCTCTATTAGCCGTCGCCAGAATCCAGAACACTACAAAGAATGATAAGGCGCTGGAACCTAGAAGGAGAGGAGAAGAGGAAGAATTAGAAAATCCTCAATAATCCCTCTTAGCGGGAATAATCACATTTTCTGTCGTCCAGGGCTGCAGAGGGGATGTGTAGGGTGGTTTATGTTTGCCGTAAAAGCGACTTCTACTTCTGATAAGATGAGGAAAGTTCCTTTTCGGTCTGACAATGCATTGAATGGGAGGATCGTTGGGTTCTTGAATAGAAAGGGTAATCCAGACTTGATGAGGCACGGCAAGGGGCGGAGTTTTGGCTTGGAGAGGCTGATGAGATGCTGTGTGATGGCGCATGGCTAGAACGAGCAATGGGTCACGACCCTGAGTATCAAGCGAGCGAAAGTTATATCTCCTGTGCTACCATTGAAACGAAATGAACTCAGCTGCTAGCCTGCGTTATGAGTGGACGGCGACCATGCCGATGCTAAGCGAAGAGACTCAAACAGTGGAAAAATAGGTCCCCGCAGTCAAAAAAAGTCCGCTCATTGACCATCAGGAATAGATTCTGATACAGCCAAGTGAAGCTCACTCTATTCTTTACCCTGAAGGCCCGAAGTTGGCGAGGGTCCAAGCCTGTGTTATTCTAGATCCTTCTAGTTTTCAGGTGTACCGAAAAAAGTATAACAGCGCCCGAGGCGCAACCCCAGACTTGCCCAGCCCGCCTGGAGACGGAATAGCTAATCAATAAGTAACCTGAAACCCAAAAGTCGAGTGCGGGGGAGGAAGGCCCGGATGGGAAGAACGGCTTTCCTTCGGGGGCTCAACTGCCAATGTGGGAAGGTATCCCGCCGCCAAGGCCCAAGGATACTTGATCTCTACGTGAGCGTGCAATGCGAGCTGTGTGAGTCATCCGTGTACCTGCGGCAAGAACGGAGCTAGGTACCCCAAAGCCCATCTCCAAGTTTTAAGTCCGAGAGACAGTATGTATTAGTCGCGTTTTCATGTTTCATCATTAGCAAAGAAAAATTTGGTGAGAAGGCTAACGAGCGTTCCATGAGTTGGGGATGGGAGATAAGGCCCATTTCCAAGTTTTAAGTCCGAGAGACAGTATGTGTTAGTCGCGTTTTCATGTTTCATCATTAGCAAAAAAAATTGGTGAGAAGGCTAACGAGCGTTCCATGAGCTGGGGATGGGAGGCGCCTGTATCGCTTCTGTCACTGAGCGATCGATCTCCACACTGTCGGGCACTGTACGAAAATTTGGAATTCATCTGATAGGAGTACTGTTAGGTCGACCGTTGGAGGGAAAAGGAGGGGCTTTATGAAACGCGGGTATGAGTGATTCATGTGTAAAAATCAGCGTGCCAGTCAGTGTTACCGGTGTTCGAATTGACGGCCCGCCCTGGTGTCGGCTTGTGCCAAAGGTGACTTTGATCTGGAATGTCAGCCATCAAACTGATATCCCATCGTTGTTTGCTCCCCCATAATATTCCCATGTCCATCAAACGATTGCGTGTTTCGTGTCGTACGATGATCGATCACGGACTTCGCCGTCCTGGGGAAGTGACGAGCATACTTTGCTTTGGTGGCTGAGAACGCTCGAAGGCTACTGCAGGTTAGTGCGAGTAGACATACCTTAGCTAAATCAAAACTAATGATCACAAGTGTTACATAGAGGATGTCAAGAACACACCGGCAAGCCCCATCACCCAGGCAAGCCCAAGAAGCACGCGGCAGGGAAAGCATGAAAAAATAAACCATACATACATTCACGGTCAACCAAAATATATTCTTAGAATTTCTCTCGCCGAACGGACGCGGCTGGGAACGATTTAACCTACAAACTCGTGCGAACAGTGAAGTCACGCTGTACTTCTAGTTTTGAACTGCTACCGGAGCGATACGATTCGGAGTTGATGGATTAGAAGACTACTGCTCGAAAGAAGAGAAGCTTGTTCATTTCGATCGTACCCAATTGACTTCTTCTTGTTATGAAACTCCTTACACGCACACGCAACTGAGCTTGAATAATGGATGATAAGAGGGCGCAGAAGTAACACCGAGATTCTTTTCCACTGAACGCATGCTACGGTGTGTGTTATGTTACCCCCAACGATGATAACACATACACTTTAATTGCCTAGAACCATGTAGCAGGGGCTAGAAATAGAGATTGAGTGGGTTTTCTGTTAGAAACTTTCAGGTTCAGATGGTTAGCTTTAGAGAATAGACTGTTAACGATCTTCTGTTGAAGGTTGGCGAAATGTATGACCCAGGGGTGTGGGCGTTTCGCAAGAACCGGTCTTGGCCCGGTGCCAAGTAGGCTGAAGGGTGATTCTTTCCTCCCTTAAGCACATGCATTGATCTTCGCTTTAGGTAACCCTTACCGCTGGACATGGACAATGAGGTCGTGTGGGGTTATGACTTCTAGACAAATAAACAAATTGCCAATTTATGTATGTAAGTAGTCAACTTGACACGGCGAACCCAGGGAATGTGGAACCCGCCGGTGGAGAGTTTATGGTAGTGATAT
The DNA here is from genome assembly GCA_001563735.1 of Leucoagaricus sp. SymC.cos. NCBI lineage: Eukaryota > Fungi > Basidiomycota > Agaricomycetes > Agaricales > Agaricaceae > Leucoagaricus > Leucoagaricus sp. SymC.cos. The sequence continues at coordinate 118,059 of KQ963179.1, read as the reverse complement.
GTACTATGCGTGGTGACATGATGGTGTCAACATTCACACTTCCCCAAGATGGCGCTGTCATATGTTTGATATGATATTCTTACATAGTGTATGTGATTCTGATATTTAGTAGAGATGAGCAAATTATTTATCACTGTTGATCATTGTAGTAAGTTTGGGACGGCGTTTCTGTTATGTTGACTGACGCCCCAAAGATGTGTTCGATCATAAAGATCATGGCGCAAAAATTTATTCGTAGAGCGAACATATGATCGTTAGTCTGACAAGAATGAATGAGGAGAGAGACATGCCAAGTACATTCATACGTCTCCTCCCAATCAGTCGGGTCACCAGTGACTGATGTGCACTACGTACACATTGAAAGCAATTTCCCTCGGAAGAATTCTCAAAAATTGGAAAAGTTTAACCCCTCTCGTATTTAGAGAACTGAATTGAAATTTCGCAAACGCTAATGATAGAACGACGAACATGCTAAATAGAAAATAGAATCGTCATGACCATGACCGCCGCAGCGCATGATCATGCCGTTTCTTCTTTTAAAGGCGAGAAATAAATAGAAAAGTGCTTGGTTGTTCGTTCTCCAGCTCGTCGGTGATCTCCAGCCCCGCAGAACAAAGATCCAACGGTTCTGACCAGTTTGACCTTGAAAGAAGAGAGAAAGGCAGGACTCAAATATTCAACAACTTCCGTGGCCATGGGGTGTAATCGTGGCGTTCATGTCTCGAGTCTGGGGGACTTCTAGACTTACAACGATCTCAGCCAGAAATAACTTGAGAAGTGGTGTGCACTTGTGTTCTCCGAGCCGTCGGTGATGCCCAGTAATTCTGTGAGGGGCAAGTGATCGGTAAAGCCCAACTATCAACGACGGAGTAATACTAGTACGTTCGAGACCTTGTGACCAGCGAGACAAGAGACAGAGAGGGGTAAAGGAGGGGTCAAGTGTTCATCGCTTGGAGGTGACTCATATGTGTTCAAGGGCCGATTTACGTGTATATGAGAAGGCCGCCGAGCAAAAAGGTCGACTTCTGATTCTCTCCTTTGAGATCTTCTCCCGTTTGATACTTGGCTCGATATGGCCCTTGAAATTTGAAAGCTTGACTATTCACGAAATTAACCGATACAATGCCCAATGAACGGATTTTGCCGAGCTTCTTGTAAGGGTTGGTGCTAAGCAACCCTTGCTGTTCCGAAAAGAAGCAATGATTTTGGAAATAAGACAATTTACTTACTTACACAGGTGTAGGTATTTTGAGATTAGGGTAGGATGATCAACAGTGCAGGGTCAGTAAATGGGGTCCCTACTGCTCGAGAGAAGAATGGGCGAAATATGTCTGGGAATCCACCACGGCGCGACGGGGGCGTGGGGACTGATGTTTCTGTTCAAATTCTTCGCGAAGAGCCAAGATGTGCGGCGTGTAGCGTGCCATGCTCTCAGATTTTAGTGGCTTGGAGTGTGTAGACAATATACTGGGTTTGATGACGTAGAGGGTGTTGGTCACTGGCGATGAGTCGTGAAATGACTATGGGGAAAAGGTTCAAGAGTGATAGAACTTGGGTGGAGGAAATAACATGCCTTCTTGTTGGTCTGGCGATGAGTCGTGAAATGACTATGGGGAAAAGATTCAAGAGTGATAGAACTTGGGTGGAGGAAATAACATGTCAGTGGATTTGGGGCGAGGATGATAACATGCCTTTGTACTTACGAATGTTTGCGGAGTAAGAGAACTCAATGTCAATGCCAATGAACGTTCGGCGACGTTTCGACCGTGGCTGTGACCTGGGATTGTTGATTGCGGATTGCGGGGTCAGCGCGGCAGATAGCATCAAAACCATTCAAAATGTCTCGTGTTTATATTGGGGAGACAATTCGGAGGAGTAAGTGGTGTGGTGCAAGATGATTGTATTGGAAGAATGGCGTGTGTTGAATGATTTTCTCGGAAAATGACACCGGATGCCACGCAATAGCCACGTCGAAGCTGTGTTGACACAGGCGGGGAGGAACGTGATTGATCAACTCAACAGCAACGTGGATGGGTGGAATGTACACGAGCTGGATGTATTCAACGTTCGAGGGTATGCGAGGCTGCAGGCTCCCCCCGCTGAGAATTCACATGTGTAGCGTACAGAGTTTGTTAGATAATGGAGTCGGTGAGGATGAATCTCGATCTGGGCGTCGGCGTGGCGCTAAGAGGACCTACCCCGCATCTGCGATCAGGGTCGTTTGAGATCTCGAAGAGTGATGAGATCTGGATCTGGGACTTGCCAGGAACTTGGGCAGGGCGTTGAAGAAGTAGGCTCTTTGTGAGAGCAGGAGATGGGGGCAGGGAGGGACCTTGGGAGGGACAGTATGGTCGGTAGATTAGTGGTAGATTCGTTTTCGAGGGCGCGAATATCAGGTGCTACGGGCCGAGGACCAGATGGACGACCTGTACGGCTGCGGGCCGAACCGGACGGCGGAACTAGTCTGCCCCGGAGGGTTAGCAGAGACTTAGCAAGGACTTAGCAGGAGGATAAGTCTAGAGCAGCGTGAGTAAATTGGCATTGCGAGATCCCTTTATATTCTTCCCCACACTGGCTCTCCCCATCCACCATGCCCGACCCAGCTCTCCCCGACAAGCAGGCTGCACGCCCATACAAGTGCCCCTACGCCCTCTGTGGCCGCGCATTTTCTCGCCTTGAGCACCAGGTGCGTTTTTTCTCTTCTACTCAACCCTGCTCACCACCTGCCAGACTCGGCACATCCGCACGCACACTGGTGAAAAACCTTTTCTCTGCACTTTCCCCGGCTGCGAGAAGCGCTTTTCCCGCTCAGATGAACTCACTCGCCACTCAAGAATTCACAACAACGATTCGCAGTCCTCTGCAGCCTCGAAAAAGTCTGCTGCCAAGCAGAGGCTAGAATTTACCCCCATCGCCGAGCCAGACCCCAACGCATTCCCCGGCAGCAACAATCCCGCCTCTGTGCGGGCCAAAAAGAAGGCAAGGAGCAGGGCAAACAGTGATGATGAGGTGTGTACTCCCTCTTTTTTCGTTCCGTTCGGTCCTACGTCGGCAGAACCCTCCATTGTTAACTCGTTATCTTTCTACCAAATCGCCTAACCGAATGCTCACACACGTTTATAACTTAGGGCGAATCTTATGCTCGTCCCACCGCTGTCGGTTCATATGAAATGCCTCATTCCCGCCGTACCCACTCTGCTCAGCACTCAATATCATCTCAACCGCCCACCGCCTTCAATGCCCTATCTAGCTTAGCCAGGGATGAACTTCATGCTTTAGAACGTGAAGAAGCCATTCGCCGTGCAGAGTACGAAGCTCGCCATGCGGAGGCTTTGCGTCGTGCTGAGTCCGAGACTGGGCTCCAATTTGATCCCTCGAATCCTTATTTCCGCCACCGCCTTACCAAGAGCGCTACCACGAGTCCTACTGCTACTCCTGCCCTTCGCCCTGGCCTTCCTCTCGGCCTCACCCCGGAGGAGCAGAGATATTTCGGGCTCCCCACTGGACGGGAGTGGCAAGCCTACGATGACAAGAAAAGCCAAAGGCGCCTTAGTGGGCCCTGGCACCAACAGCCCCCACCACCCCATCGTTCTAATCTTGTCCAGTCCCATTCCTCGGGGCACCTTGTTGACCAAATGAGACCGGCTGGGGCCAGTCACGGTGCCCATCATTATGCTGCTTGGTCGCATCCTTATCACCCGCAGCCTCCGCACCCCCATTACCGCCATTTGGCTGGCACCAGCACTCATGACGATTCCCCATCCCCTATCAGCTCAGATTCAGAAACTGCTGTGACAAATTCGCGGTCGCCTTCTCAAAGGCTGCTCCACATTAATCCGCCGTCGTCTTTGGGTCACTCACGACCTCACTCCTCGGATCAGTCACCACCCCACTATTCTGCCATGCGAACTACTTCTGCCGATGTAGCTTATACTCCTTCGACATCTCCGTTCCTTGGGCCCCTGAGGACACTCAATATACACTCGACAAATCCGTCACGGGCTCCATCCCCCGTACAACTGCCTCCGCCCGTTGAAAGTCGTGACAGGGATCGAGACATGGCTGACGACGGCCTGTCAAGGTCTAGAGGTCCCAGCGTGGCAGGTAGTCCGACAAACTCCTCGATTTTGATGCACCATCGCCCTATGATGAAGCAATCCCGGAGGAAAGAATCTTTGGGGTACGCCATGCCCACATTACCCCACCACCATCATTTCCCATCATCTTCTGGCGCGCCTACGCCACAACTTTCTAGTGGACCCAGTAGCAGTGGCAGCAGTCCTGGAAGTTTGGGACAACACACTCCTCTAGGGCCGCCCCCTATCTTGCCGCCTGGTGCGGCATTCTACGGATCTGGATTACAAGGATCAAGTACAACGAGTTCAAGGGCGCCTTCACCTGTTGCTTGGACCTCGTCACTTGCTGCGGGACAGATGACGGCTAGTGTTAATGCTATACATTCTGGGAAGAGAGAGCATAGCCATAGCAACCTTGCTCATTCTGTTAGAGTGGCATTTGGAATGACGCCGATTGTGCCATCACCGCCCAGAGGACATGCGCATAGTTCAAGTCGTACGACCGAGAGCGGATTGTTTGGACCTGCTAATGGGGGTGGAATGACTCATCCCATTTCGAGTGTGACAACGCCTATGCACTCGCATTCACATTCGCTGGGGACGAATCTCTGGGGATTGAGATCTATGCCTGGATCGAGGAGTGGTTCGCCGCCAATCACGTTGCCGCCATTGATAGTTCCGAGAGCAATGGATGAGAGTGATGGTGAGGATGATGGTGTGAAGGTTAAGAAGGAGGAGCAAGACGGAGACGATGTCTTGATGGATGTGGATAGCAGGAAGAGGGCGAGGAAGGAAAAGATTGAGTTGCCTGGTTTCAGCCAATTCGAGGCTGCTGCGAGGGGTTTGAGTTCTACTCCGTTACCCTCGACGACGTCGTCGCAGAAAATGTCCATTGATTTCGTGCGGTGATGCATAGACTTGGCTCGTCGTTCCTCTATCCCTCCACTATTCCTTCACCACTCGCATACGCTCTTTCTCACATTCTTTTTTATCTCGTCACTTTCGACTGTGTTCGATCTTCTTTCCTCGGACTTCTCCTTGGGCTTTTAGATGACAAACGACACCTTTGGAATCACATTGGATCTCTCACTACACACTACTTTCTCATTCCGTCTCCTCTCTTGCTGTTTCTCTCTCTCTATAGGACTTTGGGTTTGCAGTTCCCTCCTACTACCTCCTCTTTTTTACTTATTTTATGCGGAAATAGCATACACTATATTCATACCGCAACCATAGATACACCCCATAGATTTTTTCTCCTGTTCTCTCTTTTCTTTGTTTTTATTTTTACTGGTGCTCATTCTCTTTCTCCCGTCCCATTTTCGGATAGATTTCGCCTCTGTCCCTCTCTGCTCCACCTTGTATCCTCTGGTTCATTTGTCGACTACGTACATACACCGCACTCTCCCATATACATACGTACATACTTACCTGCCGATGCTCTCACCACTCTTTTATGCACGTTTTTCAGTTTTCTTTTTTGTAATGACTAAATAATGACAATACTGATGTTACAATACCTCCCGCTCAGTCCATTCCTCGTATGTGAGCAATTGTCAGATGAAGTCTGGAATAATCTGGAAGTGTCCTGAACTCCGTTTATCTGATGGGGAAAAAGTGGAGGTAGCAAAAATATCCTGAGGCTTAGTCCCCACCGTGATTTGAACACGGGACCCTGCGATCTGCAATCGCATGCTATAACCACTTAGCTATGGAGACCCTCTGACCCTTTTAATCGTAACTTAGCCCACGTAACCGTATTGCGAAGGATCTCTCATTGACCATTTTGTGGCACATCATATCATTGATTCCCTTTACCCTGATCATCAACTACCTCGACCTCTACTGCGTAAACCATCGTCATTATTCATGGACCGCTCCAGGCGCTCAACAATCCGTGGTGGAATGCACGGATATCTAGGAGTAGCAACAAGCAGTGCAAGTGCCAATCAACAACAATTTGCTGGTAGTAGGAACAGAGCCGACGTGTTAGAGTCTATCTTCTCAGACGGTTTCCAGTACTCAAGGTAAAATCTATTTATTTATATCATCAACTTTGCCATCCGTTCTCGGTCCTCCATTCTCGTTCTCTTAGACTCTTGGGGTGATAGGTCTTTGTGCTCTTTAACGGACAATTCCGACTGGACTGGCGATGGGTAACCATGTTCTGAACTGATGGATGGATCATCTCACTGGTTGTTACGCGTACGTATCGGAGCGCTGAGAGCGGCCCTGACCGTGATTTATCTTAATGCCTGTCGGTGGTATATTTCGCAATGTGGTGGTGGTGGTGGCGGCGACACGAATGAGATTTTCCCTGCCATGCCCATTTTTTCCATCTCCACCGTCCCCGAATGACGTGATGAACGAACGGGCGCTTTGGAATTTGATTTCAATTAATGGTTTAAATTTTCTTTTTGAAATTCTTTTCTGTAGGAGGCTGAACGCTCATACGTCGTGTATCAACGCGCTTACATTCTCGAACGGAGAAGGTCAATTCCTAGCGAGCGGAGGTGATGGTGAGCCCTTCCCCTGATTTCTTAATGAAATAAATATTCTGGTTCTACGCGATGATCTCCGGGAGTTTTTTTGGCTCCTTGGAGAGTTGATTGCGACGGAGGCGTTTATAATTATTGAGTGTGGGCTTGAGGCGTTGATGTTTCTTTACTAATTGTTTCAACGACTGGCGTTATAGATCTCAAGATTTGTTTATGGGATTTTTACCAAGAAGATGTAAATGAACCGATAGGATCACTTGTTGGGCCTAGAGTACGGTCCTACTCAGCTGTTCATCATATCTTGGGTTGATTCCGTGATTATAGGGCAACATTTTGAAACTCACGTTCTCCGCGTCGAATCAATACTTGTTCTCGTAAGTTCGGGCACTGCTGTAGTTGTGTGTTTCGCGTCGGAGAAAATCGGTCTTGATTTACTAATTATTTTCGTCTAGAGGTGGTATAGACAATACAATATTCCAGTACGATGTTTCGTACCTTGGGTCCTCTCGAGCGCAGCTGTCGAGTCGGTCTCCTGATGGAACGTGTTCATGGCATAGCGTAAGCATTTGTGCTAGGCGGTCCATATATAAAACTCACCGTAAATAGGATAGTGTTCGCGACATCTCTTGTCGTCCAAACCAAGACGAGGTTTACTTAAGTGGAAGGTGTGTCTTCCCCTGTCTCTTCGAAAGAAAATAACGTACCTATAAGAGTATCTGTCCAGCGAAGATGGCAGTATTATTCGGCATGACCTGCGAGACTCACATCCATCAAGAGCTCAAAATACTCTTCAACTCAAGTCCGAGGTGACTGGTGTCCAATACCATCCTCACATGGAATATATATTCTTGACAAGCGACCAAAGCGGAGCTGTATGCCTTCGTGATGAAAGGATGGCATTTGGTCCATTATCTCGGAGGTCTCGAGAAGGCATTGTCCAGGTGGTTAGTGCGCTCATTATGTGTCTTCTTATTTGGAACCTCAGGTGTCAGCAATGGTTCCTAGTATAACACCAAGTTAACTCGACCAGGGATAGCTCATTTGAGCAACCCAGAAGTCAGTAGCATCGCATTTGATCGTGATGGTGAGTCCATTATTGTACCTCCAGGACGTCGAGTAAGAACCACTTGCCAGGTACTCGGTTCGCAGTTACGATGCTGGTATATTGCGGATGTTGTGCGCTGTTCTTGTCTCTCTTACGCCCATGTATCTAGGACTGGTATCCAACGATTTACTCCGTCTCGGACCTCAACCCGATTGTATCATGCACGGGACAAAACCATCCAGATGGATCGCCCGTTCCTTCAGGACAGCGCAGCTACCGCAATCGTTGCACCATGAAAGTAAGGCATTGAAGGTCGTCACAGCTGAAGTTGCTGATGTGAAAACTTCAGCATGGCTCCTTCGGAGGACCTGGACTTGATAGCGACGAGTTCTACGCTGCGGGATCTGATGATTTCCGGGGATACGTGTGGAGATTACCACCTACGTCTGAACTCGTGAGCCAGAGGCGAGAATTCTCCCCGACTGATTGGCAAACCCAGGACAACCAAGGCTCAGAGATAACGGGTGAGTCATATCGAGCGCCACTCCACGCTTCTGAATGACCCTTCGACTGAATATCTATAGGCTTTACATCGGCAGTTAGGGAGAAAATGTACATTCCTGTTGCACTCTCAACTCCTCTCTGCCGACTCACAGGTACCGGTTATACGCCCCTGAATCTCACTCGTTGAGCTAACGTGATTTGAGGGCACAATTCAATCGTGAATACGGCGGTTTTTCATCCCCATTTTCTCCATATTCTAACCTCCGGTGTGGAGAGGCGGGTCGTTCTGCACAGCCCTACCCCATCTTCTCCGTGTACACAAAACCTAGTGCCATCACCCACGGAAGTTAGAGAACTGGATTCAGACGGGACATTAGATCGTATCACGTACAACCATGCATTGCTCGGAGCATTTACAACTGTCGGGGAGACGGAGTCGGAGTTGAGTGATGATTGGCCCGAACGGAGAACTATAAGCATGTTTGACCAGTAAGTTTACTCATGAAACACGCCGATCCAAAAAGGCGTTAACCCCATTGTATGCGCAGTATATTGAGGGAGGAGGGTAGCCCAGATGTTTTTGCGGTGCGAAGATGGGTTGACTCAGATCACTCTTCGTCAGACGAAGTGAGTGATTCGGGCTCGGATGATGATGATATGGAAATATAGCAGACCGTGTACTCATTCACCTAGAAGCTCTTAGCCTTTAGGCCTTGAGTTGGTGGTGGCCACCGTGATTACGTTTGTACATACAATTATACCACCCGGACATATTGAACGCCTTTTTCTTGGATCACTCATCACTGACGTATGTATGTAGATTTCTGTTTCGGCAAGCTTTTTCTCCGACCTCTGGAAAAATATACAAATATTTTCTGTTTTTTGCTCGTTTTCGTGGGCGCAGTGCTGCTCCCAACGATCAAGAACGTCACGAGGCACCCCAACGAATGGGTTCGAGTCTTGCTAATTTAAGAACGTGCACGTATGTCTCCACCGCACCAGAGAAACGGTATTGTTGACGCAGAATGATGATTCGCGTTGGCAGCGTCGGTGTTCATCATCGCACCTTACGAGTTTACTTTCATGCGTGAGATAGTATGTGGGTGGCCTTACGGACGTTCTTCCTGTCCCATCGTACGAGTCCTGGTTCGAGGTTACATTTTATTTTCAGAATTATTTCCTCGTTACCTCATTGGCGGGATTCGAGCATGTGCTTCCCGAGGCTTCGCGATTGCCGTCGGGATGAATATTTTGGATGACTGGGGAACGAGGTGGGCACCGACGAGAAACATTGAAATATCGCAGCTGCTTTGTACGGCCACGGGTAAAATATGTTAAGAAATTCAACTTCGAGTTCTTTTAACAAATTCTCTGTTTGATAGAAGCAGAAATCCGCCTGATAATTGAACCCTACTGGTGTGCTCGACGGACTAATTTTGGACAGCCGTTATCTGACAACAGAAAATCACGTTTGTCTAAGTGGGTCTATCTCTCGTGAGGCAACATGCTCTTGATTAGCCAGAGTGGGCCACTGCAACTCTCAACTCCCCTAATAACCCCAAATAGCCGGTCAAGGATGCCACGGCATGACTGCGTGTGTCCTTTGCCTCTGGGTTGACGATAGAGAATCATGCGATTAATCCGAGCATCCTTAATCCAGCTCAGAGGCCCATTGGAGCTCAATTGCAAATGGTTTCCTTCCCTTGCTTCGCGAGCGCTCTCTCCATACCTCGGAGTATTTTGTCGAAACTCTTAGTTGAGATTTCTCAGGCATTCAGGCAACATTCAGGCTTTCAATGTAGTGGCGGCCTAACGGAAACTCAAGATAGGCACCGTTTCTTGCTAAACGTTTTCATCTTGAAACAGACTTGTTGACAAATTCATTTCCTGTGCAAGGAGCGATTCCTCCGTGACTACTCCGACTGTTCAAATGTTCATTCTCCTTCTACGGTTAGAACGCAAGAGAACCCTCTTGGAAGCGTTCGCTAAGGTCCCATAAATGAGACTCATGGGAATGAGGACCTGCACAGACGGCCATCAAGCTATTCACGAAGAAAACGCCGTGATGGAATAAAACAGGGGTGGGTTCATAGACTTGCTTCCCCGGATTTAGGTACACCTCCGGCCTTGAGCAATATGATAACAAGTTTGCGCCTTACGGAGGTTCCCTCATACTTATTTTTTCACCTGATTCTCCGGAGATCAGAAATCCAATTGTTCTCCCATATTAGATGTTGGTCTAGTGCAAGAATAGCCTCCGAAGATAACACAACTCGATGGCCGCTATGATAAATCTAGATTAGACAATGATATGGGTGAGACTATACTGTTATGAGATAGGAGTCGACCAGTCGTTAGTTATAGTATAAAAAAGGTGAAAACGACAACCGGGCTATGAATTCAAGGCCGTGTGCGTATGAGAAGAATTTCCGGAAAGAGATCTAGGTTGAGGATCGCTGAGGAGCCGCCTCGCCCTGGGCTGCGGCAGGGAGAGAAATACGAAATCTAATACCAGATGCTCCGAGTGTGATGGATGGGTGCCAACTCCGCAGTCTCGATTTCTTCTACCTTCTCTTCTCCGTTCTCAATCCTCTTCGCGAAATCCCATAAATAAAAATCAATCAACACACTGCTCACTCCAACCGGCTTCCGCCTTTGCCCGTCACCGCCATCCCCATTTTCAGTTGAATCATCCTCCTCTTCTAGAATTCGTGTGATTTCTTTTCGCACCCGCTCGACGGCAATGATACTCGCAGCACGTAGGCTTACTTCTTCTCTGCAACCAGGCATCAAATCTGCACCTGATTGAAGTAACTGCATCAAGGAAGAGGGGTAATCCAGAATTCTTAGGTGATGTAGAATTTGGGGTACGCGATAATCGGCAAACATGGTCAACTCTTGTATACGAGGCCCTGAAGGTCCCGGAAAAAACGGGTGAGGTGTAGAAGGGGATGCAGGATAGAAAGCAGCCCATAGCTCTGCTACGAGGATCTGGGCTCGTTTCCAGAAATAAACTAAGGATGACGAGGCGGACTTAAGCACACCGAATGAGATAAAGATAGTACGTTCGACATACCCGTTCGCCCTTGGTACCAGACTTGGTCCCTAAATGAAGGAAATGTCTCGATAACCATTTTCACAAGGTCTAGAGCTGAACCCTGCCCATGGTATCGACGATGAAATTCATTGATGAAGCCTTTGAAAGAACCGCCGAAATTCTTGATTCACTGTTGTGATTATCACATGCGAAAAGCACAGGGTAACTGAAGACTTACGTTGCACAGTATGAAACCAACCTCGCGCAAGATGCGTATTCGATCATGAATCAATGGCATACTTTCGGTCGATCGTTGCGTAGGCCGAAATACATGCTCAATCAGAGAATCCGGACACATCGTTTCCGAGGAGTAGAATTCTGGGTTCACAAAGGGGATATCCTCCTCCCATAGAGCTGTATTGTCATCAACTCTAATAAACACGAGCCGACAGGTGGAATGTCACGGACCTCTATCAAGTGACGCCACGAGACTCCAGTATCCCGTAAACACTTGGCGTCGACCCTCTGCTTTTTCCGTCTCTCTCCAACTCGCAAACCACTCGACTCCGTATCTCTCTTTCGTTCCCTCGTATGAAGACCAGAAACTAAAATTGAGACAAGATATTACGAATATCCAATCAAGGACTGTTTTCGTGAGTGGGTGGGATGGATCATAGGGCTCCGGTGCGCAAATATGCAAGGGGTGCGTTCGCCACGTTCTGGGTGTGTATGAGTCTTCCTCAAGCTTTCTTCTGATCTATCATTGAGGAGTTTCGAGGAGAGAAGAGGGGTTTTCGCTGTTCAGAACTCGACGGGAGGATAGTAAATGAGGGCGAATTAGACGAACGTAGTTTGCGGCCACCTTGATGCCATTTTCGTTGATCTTCACAAGATCTGTTGTCTGTCAGGGAACCCCAATGAGCAATCGATAACTGGCTGTGAGTGAGTCATATCAAATGTCTACATACCTCGTATGCAAACTTGGAGCTCTCTACAACAGGGTTTTGCAGCGGCATACCAGCATCTATTTTCTCTGCATCGAGAGCAGTCAGAAAGTGTCGTTCGGGGCAATCATACACAGACATGACAAGATCTCAGAACGCGGTAGAGAAACAAGGTTGTAGGGTACCAGAAAAACGAATCAATTGCGAGTGAACTTTTGGAATATTGCCCGAAATGGGCGAGGCGCGCAGAAAAATCTCGCTACCCTTGATGACGTGGTATCGAACAGTCAATTTGGCTTCCCGAGATCCCATTTGCCGATCTTATCTTATCTTATCTCCCAAACTTTTGTTCACAGGTATAGCAGATCAAGTGTGCACAACTACTTTAAAAACTTCAAGCCATTACAGTGGATCCTTGCGAGTGATCTTTGCATCCAAAATCTTTTGTCCATGTTCTTTCAAATCCGGCTATGAAAATAATGTTGAGCTCTGAGATATTTGTCTGTAAGAACTATCTGTAACCTTGCCCAAGAACTGAGGGACTCAAGGATCGGCACGTCAGTTCCTAGTTCATGTAGATTCGCGGGTTACACCGTGCCGTGGGTTTTCTGATTGCTGATAATTTTCGTAAGCCCTCCTGCCCATCGATGAGGATCAAACTACATGCCTGGGCTACACCTAAGGATATTCAGGCAAGCCAACAGTAATTGTGAGGAACTACCACGTACCGATCATTTGTTCCTTGAAGGGGACATGAAGTTCTCCTGCTGGACCCCTCGGGGGGTATTCTGTCATTCTTTCTTGTCCGATGATTCTTTGTCTGGGCTCAGATTTCGGCAATGGCATCCGCTGACTGGCATTATCTCCGCTCGTAGGTTCGCCGCAGAATGTTTGTCCGTCCCCGGGTTGAGTTGAAGCTGAAGAAAGCGGAGGGTTACGAGTGAATAAATCAGCTTCTCCGTTGAAATAACGTGACCATTCGGTTGACCTTGTTGCGACAATTCCTCCACTTTGGCCGGGGAAGCATACATTGAAGGCGGTGGTTGGGTAGAAGGCTTAGGCTCTCGTCTGGCTGCCGCACGCCTGGCAGATTCGTTGACGATTGAATACATTTCTTCTAGGCTGAGATGGATCTGGGACATCTGTCCTGCTGCACACGACTCTATAAATGTGCGAGCATTGAACCTGCAAAGATATGGCGTGGTTGACCAACGTCATATTACTCTTTGTCCTCCATTCTACTTGGCCATGATACACTGACCATGGAGAGCTACTCCATAGTTTTTATATAGAGGTGCATACGTCAATTGAGTGCCATTGCCCAATAATACAACAGTCAAAGGAAACCAAAACAAAGTATACTCCAAGCACGCCGAAGACCTCATTGAGGTCCGTCCCCGTCGCTTGGAGTGGAAGGAATGGAGGGAATGGAAGTCTGCTCATTCGATCCAGTTGGAGTGCGCACGGAATCTCTTGCCAGTCCAATGCCACTCCCATCCGCAGTCCAAACATTTGTCGCAAGCCGAATAGGGACAATGAGACGGAAATCTCTGAACGGGCATTTCCCAGGATCGAGTGGTGTCATTGATAGAACAATACAATCCTAGAGTCGAGAGAAAATTCCATCAGCGACATTTCGTTTGGTTTCGAACAGGGGGACTGACTTTCACGCTCAAACCTGCAGCTTTGAATCCCCCTATTTGGACCAAGTCGAGGATACCAATCTCTCCCGAGAAGGCCGACATGGTCTTCTCATTTCCCTGGTAATACATCGTGAATTTCTTGAGCGTCCGATAGGGTGCATGTGGCTACTCACAAGATGACTATTAAATCTTCCATCTCCAATAGAATCCACTCGCCACATGTCCTGCCTTGCATGCCGGTTTGTTGAGTTGGCATATCTTTTACTCATCAGAATCAACACATTCTGGATGCCAAGGTCTCACTCACTTGACATCAACGGTAGTTTGTCTCAATACTTCAATCCTCATAGCGACCTTGGAATTCATGGGACCGGTCGTCGGAGCAAACGGCAAAAAAGCTGCAAGGCTAACGGCCGAGGATTCAATACTGAGGTAGAATGGTATTCTCTGGGTGAAACAGAATATCCTGGACCTAGGAATATGCAATTTGACGATGACATCTTGCAACCGTGATTGTTTTGCCTTTGAGGTAGTTTCAAAAGCACTCCATGCATCTGTCAGATTGAAGCCTTTTGAGGGTGTCCACGTCAATGGAGGTGGAGGCGGAGATGAAGGGCGGCTACGAGGATAGTATAGGAAGGGGGTACTAACGACTCTGTAAAAGATTTGAGTTGTCGACGAGTAAAGGCACTGAGGGGCTAGCGCACGTTGTTCCAATATTCAGTTTCAAAGTCTTTGATTTCACCAGAGGGACCATGGACGGTACCGTACTTGGTCTGTTAATAAGCGCAGTGACAGAATACTGGACCAATCGATTGAGCCATTGATGAATCCTCCTCGGGTGGTAGAACGCACCTCGATTCTGGCGGTAAACCCTGGGATACCCTTTAACTTGATTTCGTACGTCGGGGGCAAAGGCTGGAAAAGTCATCAGAGGTCAAGAGGAAAACAGACAACGGAGACATTCACGTGGGTGACACCTTCATGGGTGAAAGTAGTGGGCAGTGTCAACCGGAAATCAAGGGCTTTTGGGCACTCTTGAGAAACTGGACTCTTCACCCAGAGCAATTTGGTATCTAGAACCAACTGAGCAGTTGAATCGCCAGACTCTCCCAGCTCTTGCAGCTTCAGTCGTCCCTCAATCTGCGAATCTTGTATTCAGCATGCAAGGTCATAGCAGCAGATAAGAAATTACACCCCACCTTGACCTGAACACTGTCCACCCCTTCCGTCTTCTCATCATCCAGTTCTACAACTCCTTCCACTGAGCCGCCAAGACCATACGCAGGCATGGCGATCCCGTCCTCTTGCGCCGTCAATTTGAGTCTCGCATGCCCATGTTTGCTGTGTTTCACAAAGCTCCCCACAAAACGTGCCCTCGATCGTTCATTAGCTGCGATTGTTTGTTCGTGCTCGAG
>KQ963179.1:91309-102614 GCA_001563735.1 Leucoagaricus sp. SymC.cos | reverse complement strand
TGTTGTAGGACAGCAAGCTCTGAGCGGACATAGCCCTGTCCCTCGTGAATTGAAGCTGTGAGTGTTCTTGTACTAAGAAACCGATTTCAAGCTGGTCAGCGAGCCTAAGAGTTGGTTAGTGAGGCTTAGCCGCAGAAGAATGATCTGGAGGATCGATAACGTTGACTCCTATATCGTTTACGATGGGGAGTGAGGTAGAAGTTCAAAGCTCTAGAGTAGTAGGCAGAGACCCAGACCGAGGGAACCTGTCAGGCGACATGACTTTGCATGTGGATGCAGCTTCAAGCTTGGCCCGAGTGCGTATGCGGAGATGAGAAGGACTTCGTCCATATGGTCATCATTGGTCCATTGAGACTGACCAATTTAGACGCAACGGAATGGAATTGTGTGGTTTCTCATTGTTCGAGGGTCGTGGTTGAGAACACATCGACACCGATGGTAGATGGGAATAAGGTATGTTGGAGCGCAAGTGTCAGGCGCTGAGCCTAAATTAGGAGCAGACTCATTCAGGGTCATAGTTCCCATCACATACACCAACCATCGGCATCGTCGAAGTTCGCAAACAGTTTTTGGCCAAGAATCGGTTTGTTGTTAAGACACTGGATGCAAATGATTAATGGATCTAAGTGATATCTACGGGGATATGACGAAAACTTGTCGTGATGCATCTCTGGTCCATTTCCAGTAATTGTACACTACAGAAACAATACAGCAAAACAGAGTAAAAGCAACAGATGAAACCACAACGCACACCGTAATAAGGAAATTACGTCCCTGGAAGAGGTCGACGGATCGTCACAGGCCCTTTAGCAGCACCCTCCAAAGGTTTTAGTCGCTTAGCAAGAGAGTCTTCTGTAGGTGCTGCTCCTTCCTCACGAGGTCGCTTGTTCGCAGCGCCCATAATTGACATCCCCGCGCCTTGGGTTGATCCTAATGCAACTGCTGGTGGATGTGATGAAGTAGTAGCAGCAACGGCTTGCTGAGCAGGTGTAGCCCTTACAGGAGGGATTCTTGCTGCGGCTCCACGAGCCAAAGGAGGACCTCCTCTGCCGCGGTTTGGAACACCACCTCGACCTGGGACAGCAGCACCAGGTTGGAGCGAGGGTTTGCGAGGAAGGGGGGCGGCTTGGCCTTGTTGTGGAGCAGGAGCCGTGCTGGTCGAGGCAGCAGGTTGAGTAGTTTGGGCAGCAGGTGCAGACGGTGCAGCGGGAGCAGGGGTAGTGGTGGAGACAGGAGTGGTCGGGGGTACGGTGGCGGGTGCAGATGTGACAGTAGCGTCTTGTGGCAAGACACCTGTATTTTTCCATTCGAGAATCTGAGCTTCAAGGTCCTTCACCCGCTTTTGTGCTTTGGCAAGTTGAGCATCCTTCAGCTTTCCTTTCGTCATTTGCTCCCTCCTTCCACGTTCAACTGCCGATTCAATCTCCGCCTCATGCTGGGCTCTGACCTTGGCATCATACTCGGCAATAGCAGCATTGATGACGGCTTGCTTGTCGAAAACAGTCGCCGCCGCAGGAGTCTCTTTCTTTGCGGTCTCCACAGCGGCGTCTACGGCAGCTTTGAGATCCTTTTCGTGCTGTTCGACCAACTTCTTTTGCAAGGTTGCGAGTTCGTTTGCATGTTTCTTGACCAATGCGTCCTTCTCCTCCACAGAGGGATTAGAACCTAGCTCGCTTTTGAGCTTCTCCACGGCCTCGGTGACAGCAGTGGCTTGTTGTGCGGCGGCTCGTTCAGCGTCAGCTTGTTTCGATTTGAGGAGATCATGGAGGCGGGCCTGGAACTTCTCCTGAAGACTAAGTTAGCAAGAAATTCAAAAAATAACGGAGAGTTTTTCCGAACGTTCTGGAAGCGGAGACTCTTAGCCTCTTCAACCGCTTTGCGAGCATCTTCTATAGTAGCCTAAACAGTCTTAAATACTTGGCCCCGTGCGACAACCAAAGCTGATCAGTTACCTTGAGTTTCTCCGTCGCCTCATCCCGAGCCTTAGCAAGTTCAGCTTTCTCCTTCTCCCAAGCAGCAGCATCAGTAGAAAGAGGGGCAGCAGTAGCTTCTGTGCCGGCTTTCGTCCATTTCTCTTTCTCCGCGAATAGGTCATCTCGCTCTTTCGTGAGAGCAGCCTTTGAGATATTTTTGAACGCGTTTGTAGAGGGTCAGAGTTAAAATGATCCACTTACGATAGTCGCAGCCTGCTCAGCATTCTCTTTAGCAGCCACGGCGTTTCCAGCAGCCGTAGTCTCTGAGGTAGCTTTGCTAGCTTGCAATGCGCTGATCTCAGCTTCGAGTTCCTTGACTCGTTCTTCCAACTTCTGCTTCTCGCCGGTAAGGTTAACATTTTCCAATCGGGACTGTTCCATCCGTGATTTGAAAATGCTGTTGTTCTTTTGAGCCACGGTTTTGAAGTTATCGAGCTAAGAAACCGTAAGAAAGCAAGTAATGAAAATGTTTTCAAATTCATACGCGAGCGGTTGCATCTGCAAGAGTTTGCTTGTGTTTAGCTTCAGCTGTCTCGAGCTCAGTTTTCTTCGCCTCCAAATCATTGTTGCTCGTAGGATCAATGCGGTCATACTAAACCAAAACCTCTTAGCCCCAATCAGTTTTCACCGCGGATGTACTCACTTTGCTCAAAAGCTGAGCGTTACGCTCTTGCCATTTACGACTCTCTTCCTCCAACCGCGTCAACTGAGCCTTTGTCACCTCCAACTCAGCCTGCGTAACCCGAGTTTGTTCTTGAGCAGGCTCCAACTCTCCAGTGACTTTCCTGAGTTGAGTTTCAAGCTCACGAGACTTCTTGGCGTAATTTTCGCAATCAGCACGGAGTGTCGCATTGCTTTCCCTGAGGATATTAAGCTGTGTGATCCTCTCGACGAGTTCAGCATGCTGAGCAGCAGAAGCAGCGCTTTCAACCGCCTTTTCACGTTCCTGATATGACATGATCAATCAGTCACCCTGGGTGACCCGTGAAAAGTGAATTACGTACCTCAGACAAAGTAGCCTGAGTCTCCTGTAATGACTTGCTGAGGTGCTCAATCTGGCGTTTGAGTCTTGCATTCTCGTCAGATGCGAGTTGCAACTGAAGGTCAACAATACCCTTCTCCCTACGGAGCCACGATACGACAGAACGTAATTCAGCGAGCTTGGCATCAGAGTCTTCACCGCCTGCTTCTTGGGTCTCTGCCGCCTGTGCTTCAGATGTCGAACCGGCTGCTTGCCTGATGCGTGCAGCTTGGGTGCTGACGGACTCGAGATGCTGGTGGAGAATGTTGTTTTGTGATGAAAGATCCTTGCATCTGTCGCAAAATAAATGAGCATCCACACGTGAATGCTAGAACAATGAAGAACATACCTGTCGCTGAGATCAGAAATTTCCTTATCCAAAGCCTCCTTCTGTTGCTTCCAACTACTTTCTGATGCAGCAAGTTTGGCTTGGGCAGTTTCCGCTGCAGTCGAATTATCGCGAGCTGCAGTCTGAGTAGCAGAGAGATCCTTGCGAAGCGCTTCAATCGTTTTGATAGACTCGGCGTGGGCGACCAACTCGTTGGAGTAACGATCCTCGGCAGCCTTAGGTGGAGTAGTCAACAAATCTAGCTTTCACCACGTATAAGAAACAAGATAATACATACCTTAGCTCGTTGCTCTTGCGCCTTGAGATCTTGCTCCCACTTGGTCTTGTCCTCTTCAGAGTGTTTCTCGGAAGTGCTCATATCAACGATCGTGCCCTCCAACAGCTTCTTGTCGTTTGCCCATGCAGTGCGTTCACTATCAAAGATTTGCTGGAGTTCTTGATACTTGGCCTTGACTTGATCAAGCTCTTGTTGCAGAACTCCGAGTTTCTCTTCCAAGGACGTCTTCTCAGTCTGCAGGTCTTTATCAATGCGCTGAAATCAGATGCAGAAAGGAGAAGAGCGAACCTCGTGCCGGGCAGCTTGTGCCTCTGTTGAAGCTTTGTACTCGTCAAAGGTATTACTAAGGTTTGACAACGCTTCCTCGTTCGCCTTCGAGATCTCCTGATACTGGTGAACGTGCTCCTTAGCATTTGCGAGATCATGCTCAGTGACCTTGATCGCAGATCTACCATATCAAACCCGACGTAAGAACTTGAAACACGATCAAAGGCAGGAAAGTCCAAAAGACGAACCTAAGCTCAGCAACCTCAGCCTCGAGCTGTTGCTCACGCGACAAGCTCTCATCCGTATTCTGCGGTACCGCAAAAGAACCAGTTCTCCTCTCATATACAGCCAATTTCTCTTCATTGCCTTGCAAACGTTTCTTCATATCGTCCACCTTCTCTTCAAGGTGTTTCTTGGTCATCTCCGCTGCCAGGAGGCTTTCACGGTTACGGGAATATTCCTCAGCCTGGTGAAGGGGTAGAATGTGAGCGTCCTGTTATTAAGGAGAAGGACTGGGAAGTCCAGGTGCTTACAACTTTGTCGAGACGGTTTTGCAGGTCCTTGAGGTCGAGTTCCTTTTGAAGCTGGAGATTCCGGACAGTATCGCGTTCCTGGGTGAGCTGCGCTCGAAGATCTTGTGTCTGACTCTCAAGAAGCTGAAGTTGATTCTCGAGACGACGACGATCATTCTCTCCAGACCTCTCAAGATCATTATGCATCTTCTGCACATTTGCAATGAGGTCAGACAAATGTGCACGATCCAGTGACAATGCTCGGTTCTCCTCCAGGAGGCGGTTTTGCGTGCCCTTTGTTGACCAAGAACATGAGTATTGTAATTTTAATGTCGGTGAGATCTGGAAACGAACCTGCCAGATATCCTTCTCAGCACGCAAATTAGCGTTTTCATTTCTAAGCTGTTCAATACGGCCAGTTGCAACCTGAAGATCCTCCGTGAGTCTATTACACTCAATATCGAGTCGCGTCCATTGATCTTGCAACTGATTATTCCGTTTCGTAAGGTTCTCAACTTCACGATATCGGAGGTCAAGTTGTTCTTGATGCATACGACTTCGTTCTATCACATGCGAGCTTCAATAAACTGGAAGCCCTTTGAGATGTGAGAGAGCTCACCAGTCATGTATTGCACCTTAGCCTCAGCCTTAGCAAAAGCAGCAGTAGCAGTCGTAGCCTCCCTCTGTGCTTGTACAAGATCCTCTCTCAACTTCAACGTATCCAAGCCCATCTCCGTCCTGTACGCCTCAAACTGATTCTGTACTTCGGTCAATTCCTTTACAAGGGCTTCTTGTTCATCAGCAGGAGCAGCGGTACCATTGGTACCATTCTCGATAGCCCGAACGACACTACCCTCCACGGATGGCGGTGGTGGCGCAATTCGCAGAACACCGCTCTTTTCAGCACGAGCGACCATAGCTTTAAGAGCTTCTCGTTCTTTCGTATACGCTTGAACAACCTTCTCATGATGTTTCTTCTCCCTTTCGAGAGTTGAAGCAAGTTCTTGGATAGCTTCGTGTGCCTCCCGGACAGCTTCCGCTTGTTCACGCTCCATAGCCTCTTTATACTCTCGCTCTTCACCCTCCAACTTAGCTCCCAAATCCCGAACTACAGACAACAACTGTTGATTCTGCATTTGCAATTCACCGATGTTTTTGAACAGAACGAGGCTGTTGGTGATAACCTGATCGACATTGACGGGTTCAATGACGACTTGTTCGAGATCTTCGTCAGAAGGAATGGTAGGATCATCACGACGTGCGATTTCTCGAAGGAGGTTTTGGATTTGTCGGCCGAGGTCGTTGAGCTGTTGTTGTAGTAGCTTGTTCTCTGCGGTTATCTTGTTGTATTTTTGCGACGTCTCTTGAGCGAGGCTGGATTGAGCGTCTCGTTCAGTGATAACTTGAGAAAGCTGCTTGGCGAGTTCAGAGGCCTCAGTTTGGAGACGATGGTACTCGGCGCGTTGTTGAGAAAGGATAGGAGCCTATAAGAATTACGTGAGTCAAAAAAACTGAAGATTGAAGAGACCCGCTTACGCGTTCTTGAATCTGTGCAAGCACAGACTGCAATGTACGATCCATGTTGTCATACTCAATGACCTTCTTTGCATAGTCTTCCTTCAGCTTGACATATTCGGTGTAAACCTCCGTAAAAGTCTTCCCACTCTTCTGCGTACGGCTTGCGATTGCAATTGTCGGACTCAAACCGAGCATACCATCGTTGAAGGGATCAGCGGGAGTGCCAGGAGTGCGCATAGGGGTGCCAGGAAGACTGGTACGGCCAGGCATAGGAAGTTCACCCCGACCCAATCCTTCAACAACCGCCTCCAAATGCTTGGTTCGCTTCTCAGCTTCCTCCCTCCCTCTTCTTTCCTTCTCAATCTCATCCTTGAGCACTGCTTCTCGTGCCTCGGCCTTCTGACCAACGCCAGCCCATTCGTTCTCCAAGTTCTCAACAATTTCCTTCGCCTGTTTCTCTCGTTCTTCCATCAAGCTCACTAAACGCTTGAGGCCGCCTGCTTCATTCGCGAACTTGGTTTCCTGTTCTGCGAGTTGACCCGTGAGGTCTTGAACCTTTGCCAATGCCTGAGTGAGTTGATGGGACTGGGTGGAGTGAGCAGATTGAAGGGCCTTCAGAGACGCTTGAGCAGATTCGGCGGTCTGAGCAAGGGAATCATGAGCGGCTTGGAGTGTGGTGAGTTCTGCATGCTTGGTGCGACGGTACTTGGTAAATTCCTCGATCTTCGCATTGAGTTCGTCGGAATTGCGTTTCGCCTCAGCTTGTGCGAGATCCAGTTGTTGAGTGAGGGTGTCAATTTTGAACTTGCGGAAGTGAAGTAAGTACCTATGACACGAAAATATATTATGTGGCGACTTACCTTGTTCGACGTCTCCGTCGAACGAAGGTCGCGAATTTGGGTCTCCAGTTTTTGATGCTCCTGCCGCGCTTCTTTCAAGTTGGCTCGGAGAGTTGTTACCTCGTCTATGAAACGATAAGAATGCGAAATAATTGCGAATGACTCGATACACACCGGCTCGTTGAGCACTCTCCTCTTTCAACCGGCTAATCACGCCGACAAGGTCGCGTTTCTCCCTTTCAATATCCTCAACACGATGCTTCAAAGTCTCTGTCTCAGCAGAAGACTGCGACCGTGAGTTCTGTAGCTCAGAGATCTCGCTCTGGAGCTTAGACTTGAATGTGGCTGTTGTATGACTCGGTAAGTAAGTCGTCACAAGACAAACATTGAAATAATATACCAAGCTCGTCGCGCTCAGCCTTAGTCTTCTTTAACTCCTCCTGCACTGCTTCAACCTGCGCATCAGCCTCTTTCACCGCAGTCTCCCTATCCTGCAACGCCTGGTCCAACTCGACATCTTTTTTCTCCACCTCTGCCTGGACATTCTCGAGCTCCTGTTGAGCATTTTCAAGGTCCGTGCTCTGCCCCAATAACAGCCGATACAACGCAACAATTGCATCAGGCGAGGGGGAAGTGATACTTGTGTCTGGAAGAAGATTCGACAGTGCTGCCAGGTCAATGTCGTCTGGCATGAATATTGTGAGGGACTCGTCAGACTGAGAGGTCCCCTCCTGTGCCTTGCGTTTATGGCGCGTTTTCATCATCGTGGCTGCCCTGGTCGTTACTTGAGCTCGCTGTGGCAGATGGCGAGGTCAAGGACTTGGGGAAAGTCTGTCTTCGCGCCTAACTCAGAATACCATCACACGTGCCGATTACGTCATCAGTTCCTCCCCTTTTTCTGCGCCAACGCCGATTTAACGTACAAACGCAACATGGGCAAGAGTGCAAAGCTGCACAAACGCGTGGTATGGGCATCCTGGTCTATAGTAGCGTCATGAATAACAACTACTTTGGCAGCCGAAAAAACTAAAGTCCTCGGCTCAATCATCGTCGGGCCCTACCTCCACCCCCCAGACTCAAGCTCGGAACTCTCAGAAAAAAGCCACTCGCAAGGCCAAAGCTGCGAACACCAAGGGCGACAAGAATGAGGGACCTGTGCTTGGTGGTGCAGACTATGTCACTCTCATGATGGGCAGTCGGCAGAAGGCAAGGGAAGAGGCAACCAAGCTCCCTCAGGATGCCAATACCTAAGGGGATTTCGTGTGCCATATGACTCTTCAAATATGACAAGCGTGCACAACCTTTCCACGAGCTTCATTCTCTTGTGCCTCAACTGAGGTGTACCTCGTAACTGCGGAATGACCTTATACCAATGGATCCTGTCCAACAAACTCAACAATTTATATACAAGACAGTCTCTGAACGAAAAGGTATGATACATACTGTTGCTATATCAACAAAAGCAGTATATCAAGCTATAATACATCTTGCACTTAACGACAGAAAAAAATAAGATGGGACCCACTCGTTCTGCAACTCTAAACCCAAGGTATTAGCTTTCTCATCTTCAAATTTCTTCGCGGGATTCGATTACAACAAGCCTCTCCTCCTCCTCCTCCTCATTCCCTCCCTGCCCTTCTGGATTGCACAGAGCCTCCGTTTCTCTCCGAATCCTTTCCATCGACTCTGGGCGAACAGTATCAGATGCCGGCCTAGCGGGCTCATCTGTCCGGTTGAACGGACTAGGCAGCTCAACCTCCCGGTCATCATTAAACGGATTTGGCACGACCATCGAAAATCCAGAAAGCGTTCCAGATCCCGTAAGATCAGCTGGAACATCTGAAGGAGCCCTCCAATGTCTTGTTCTCGCAGGGTCTGTCAAGATCGACCCCTCAGGAATCGAGGGGAAGGCCCCGAGAGATTTGACAGTCGACTGTGAGTCTCTCGTCGAACGCAATGATTTAGGCGCATCAGAGGCATCATCTACTATGGCCTGTTTCGTGATTTGCGTTCCTGACAACGCGGTCGCCATGTTCAACATTCCTTCTATATCCAACGATTGAACAGGGTCGACTGAAGGTCTCCTGTGCATTGAAGCTTCCCTAGACGTGTCTGTGCGCCCGCAAGACAATAACCAAAACACGGGATATTCAGCACGTTTTGTCAGCCTGAGATCATGGCAATTACTCACTCGACCCGTCATCGTTTGTCCAAGATGAGAAACTCCGCCTCGCCAAGGGTACTTTGCCGTCGTCCGCGCCCTTGACTAATTCTCCCATGACATACGGAGGATTTGTTATATAGCCCCCATCGCCAGTGACATTCCCACCCTCGGCAGCGACGCTACCGCGCTCAAGAGCGGGTGACACTTCAAATGGATTTGGAGACGGTATAGCTACGCTGGTGCTTTCCATAGTTTTCAGAGGTGTGACATCTCTGAGGGGCTTGAATGGTAACGGTCCTTGAGGAGGAGGTGCCTGGAATTCTTCTTGGGGAAGCTGACAGAACGATTTCCGCAGATGTTTCTGTCTTCTTCTGAGTTTACGATCCCGAATGACGAAAACAACCATTGAAATCGCGATGATGACGATCACAGCTCCCCCAGCAGAACAGCCTATGATTACTTCCCTGTTATAAGATTTTTGAGTTTTGCAGCGGAGGGGACGTAAATGTGTACCATGTACGTACTGTGGGATTGGTGTGGGCCCCTGGGCGTCGCCTTGTGGATTGCCGGTAGTTGTGGCAGAAGCACCGATAGCCTGTGTACTATTCACTGTAACATGGACTTTGTTCAAGCAATCCCTAGGACTGTTGGAGTCTCCTGCGACTGTAAAAAATGGATATATCAGCAAGACAGCTGAGCGAACTTATGCGGCAATGCCCGATACCTGTCAGTAAATTCGTAGTTTCGCGATGTTGGAACCCATCGTCGAACATCAAAAGAACCTGCGTTCCGTGCTGCATGATCATAGTATACGTTGCCGCCCCATTCGCTGGGTCATCTGAAGTTTGGGGCAAGACAGCAGAGGCTCCATTCGGTGCGAACGCGCGGACGTTGGGTCCCTTCAAGATGGCACCGGTGTCGTAGGAGAGTATAATATCTTGACATTGTGCAGGCGCAGTCGTGAGGAGTTTGAAGTTATTATCCTTCGAATGTAAGGCAAGACCCGACGAAGGAAGACAGGTATTGTTATTCGTCGGCGAAGGCATAACCGTCGTCACGCCCAAAATATGTGCAATACTCTGCCCGTCTTGATTATCCAGTGACGCGATAAATTGGGTGTCTTGCTTGAGCGGAAGAAAAGAGGCCGTGAATCCAGCAGTGTTGAGGACGATATTCGGGATAGGTATGACAATAGGTGAAGATGAGAAGGGGAGTATGGTAAATGTCATAGGTAGGTCCATCTCGTTGACATTACTGGAAAAATTAATGCCAAATGGTGCACATTGGTCGACCTCTGTTATCGTAAAATTCAGCGTTCGTTGATCTTGTTCAAGTTGTCCTCGGACGATGTTCGGCATCCAATGGAGCAGAAGAAGAAAGCTTGAGAATAGTGAGAACATCATAATAACCGGTCAAAGGAGTGTAAGGGGTGACGCCAGGCCTCAAGTCTCACGTCGTGTGGACCAGCCTCTGGAATGATGATACAAGCAGTCGTAGTAAAATAGAGCAGTAGGGTAGTCAAAGAGCAAGAGGGATGGATGAGAGGAGTGGGAAGAACAGGTAGGCATCCCAGACGACGATATGATATGTAAAGAGTCTTATGTTCCTGGCATGTTAAGTACACACAGGTTACTCGGCGATAGGGCCGTTACAAACCAGCTGAATGTACGGTGTTCACATGTTTCTTTGAGCAACGACAGCACTACATCGATCGAGTTTGTTTGTTGCCAGGGTCATATTTCCTCTTTTTGATTCAAATCAAATCGGCCATCAGGATCTGATCTGATCTCTAATGCATAAATACATGATCGAATACCCCGGATTGCACGTGACTCTATATCTTGTTTCTCTCGACCATGATCCGGACAGCCCTTGCAGCTCGTAGGACCTCTGGAAATGTATTTCAGACGCGATATTTCTCTGTTTCTGTACTCAGATGGAACAAGCTACCAACCACCAATTCGCCCATTGTCAATAGGCTTGAGTTTATCAACACGGTGACCGGATCTTCGACGCAAATCCCAACATACCGCGTATTGGATGGTGCTGGAAAGCCAATAGAGGGTGCGGAACTTCCGGAGGTGCGTTACTCGATGATGAAGGACATTAGTGTTGATTCTGACGACCACTCGTAGATCGACAAAGCCTATGCGCACCGTCTGTACGAGAAAATGCAACTGCTTCCGGCTCTGGACAACGTTTTGTATAATGTTCAACGGCAAGGCAAGATCTCGTTCTATGTAAGTGCATAAATCGCTTATGCTGTACATAACTCATAACGCTGTGCTATAGATGACTTCTGTACGTGAATATCTGCCTTCAGACATGTTCCGGGAGCTGATTTGGTTCGTGCAGCATGGGGAGGAGGCTACCATCATTGGTTCA
>KQ963179.1:65533-75638 GCA_001563735.1 Leucoagaricus sp. SymC.cos | reverse complement strand
AGATAATCCATGCAATTGGAAGGTGTGCACCTGGATGTTGCTGGGCGAACTGAAATATAAGAGAAATCAGCTCTTGCTGGGTGTTGTCCCTGTTGTATTCATCCGAGGCGTCTATGATGATTACAACGGGTTTTGCCGTAAGACTAAAAGGGGCTTGACGATCAAAGCCTCAAGTTGGGTAGCAGGAGCATCGTCTAGAATGAACGGATTATTGGCAAGGATGGAATCGACGATTTTCTGGTAGGCTGAGATCCTCAGCTGGTAGACAATGGATGGGATGACACGGTCTGGGTCGTCGCGCTGATTGGGTTGGGAGAAGAAAAACACAGTATCCAGCTGGTCCGTCTTCTTGCATTCCTCTGCTATGGTCTATAAGATGGCTGATTTTCCGATACCGGCGGGGCCATAGAGCCAAAGTAGGTTGGAGAGCCGGCTCTGATCTAGAATCTAGCGAATAATGTTGTTACGGAGATCCACTCGTGTATCGGGGTGGCATCGCGGGGGAAGGTGGCGAGCGGCGGAGCCGACGGAAGCTTGGGGTAGGGTCTTTTCGGTCAATGATTGCTCATTTAATGTAACGAGAATGAAACAACAGTAAAACGAGCGTACCTGCAGCAGATGCTTCGTTGCTCGATCTACGTGCCTTTTTGAAAGACTGGATTATTGTTAAGGATAGGATTATAGATAACGAAATTTGAGGAGTTGTTGAAAAGTCTAGCAGATTCTCGTGTTCCGCCAGTGCATAGTGCAGAAAGGGGTGGCGGAGAGAAGCCCTGTGTTGCGCGAATGTCTGAAATTTGCTCAAGGAAAAGCAGGATTTCAATGCCATGCAAATGAACGTGCACAGACCAAGTTGGTAAGAGCTAGCGTCTTGCTCATGTGTGGTCTTCGCCCTCTTGGACGGTCCAGGAGAAGGATCGGTCTAGGAGGACCGAGTCAGAAACTAAGGGCAACCCACAGCACGGTGCTCATCAACGATCAGAGTCATGCTAACTATGAGCTTCCAAACGCACGGCCACCTGTCCAAGACTATGCTACCTTGGTTTTTCAGACTGGTTTCAGAACGGTGCACACTGAGCGAACCATAACCTTTACTCGAGACGGCCAACTTGATTAGGAAGGTACAGATCGGTCATTATTCCGTGGCTAGAGTACAAACGAAGGACAAAGTGCGACGACAGGAAAGTGTGTGAAGGGTGTGGTCGTGAGGTTCATCGACGTCAACGAGCAGAGTCAGATTCACTGGAGGGACTGCGGCTACGCCTCCGTTTCCGATCCCGCAAACGCGATGGAGAGCGGGACCTGGTGGACCGGGTGTACGACGAGCTGGATTCAGAGTCGGAATCGGATTCGGAAGACGAGTCTGACTCTGAATCTGACTCAGACTCAGACTCAGAGGTCCGACTGGAGCTGGATTCAGAGTCTGAGCGTGATGACACAGAGGCAGATCTAGGAAGAAGTGAGCAAAGTCAGCAATTGAAGAAAAAGATTGTCACACCTGGCACGTTTGCGCGATGACGAGGCGACTTCTTTTCCTCTAAGGTCCTTTGATCGCTCTTTCTCCTTTGCCTCTAGAATCTTATTCGCAACTCCTGCCCTGTAAATCAATGGCTCGTTAACTCAATATTCACTGTGACAGGAAAACCATACGAACTTTGTCTTGAACTCCTCGGGGACTTCAACACTAGGCTTGCCATCCGCCTTAAGCTTTGCAAGAAGCTTGGGATTTTCTAACTGCTGTGTTCGCGACGGACGCGAGATGTATGGCCGCTCATATTTACACTCGTAGGTGAAGTGCCCTAAGAATGTCCTATGTCAGGCAAATTATCCAGTCGTCAACAAGTCGGTGCCGACCTCTTTGCAAGCATTTTTGGCAGGTAGTAGATGAGCTGGCTCGTGGTTGGTTTGCGGATCGTTTGTGAGGGGCGTATTTCGACATCTCGAGTCTTTTGAAGTGCTCTGGAGTGAGTTATTGAAGTACTGACGACCTGCGCTGGTGTGCGGAGAGAAACCGAGGCGTGGGAAAATGCTTATATAGAATTGGTGTACTACTATTTTGCACTTGTCGATGTTTTCCTATTGAATCCCAAGATTATTTATCGAACCAACGCCCTCGAGCATCTGTGGCCCGAAATCAAGCAAACGGTTTTCGTTCATTCTTGTATCTGGTCCTCGCTCTGTAGTCTGGGGATGGCTTCGTGAGCTTTGTCAACGCATGAGCAATAAATTCATTAATCCTCCTTCGGTCGCGGCGATCTTCAACGTTCAACGTTCAACTCTCACAGA
Organism: Leucoagaricus sp. SymC.cos; assembly: GCA_001563735.1. Lineage (NCBI taxonomy): Eukaryota > Fungi > Basidiomycota > Agaricomycetes > Agaricales > Agaricaceae > Leucoagaricus > Leucoagaricus sp. SymC.cos. Next base: position 73,352 of record KQ963179.1, on the reverse strand, counting down.
ACACGTTCCGGCCTTGTCTCCTTCTGACAATTGTCTTGGGCTCTCTGTCCTGTACCATGCCTTGCTGCTTCTGATTTATAGGACTTCCAGGCTGTCCAACCTCCTGCCCTGGTCCTCTGAACAACTTCATCCGCGAAACTTGGTTTTGAACATAAGTATTCTCTGCCTTGCTTCTCATCGCTTCTATGCTGAACTTTTTTTTCATGCTTCTAGGCTACATTTACCATGGATGAATGCTAACGAGTGTGATGACAGTGACGTTGTCAATGAAGTTGCATCTGCCAAGTACTGAAGAAAATACGATTGACTGATTTCTCTTTGCTACTGATCATGACTGCCTGACTCACTTCTGATGACTCAAGGCATATCTGCCATTATAACTACCGGATTCCCCGACTACGACTGACAACCAGACGGCATTTCTCGCTCAGGATATCTCAGTGGCCGAGCGATGAAGACTGATATCTGAGAAAGGAATCTTCAACGAGAGGATGGACATCAGCTTCTGAACCAATATAGCTGACTAGAGGAGCTCAGTGGCAAGGTCGTCGCTAATATTATACCTGTTCTTCTGACTGCGGAACATCTCGCTTCAACATTCTACTCAAATTTCTGAGAGCTGGGTAATGATGAATATGGGACATACCGACGCATTCGAGAATCGTATAGACTCATCAAGTGACTAATGATACTCAGCGATCTTCTTTGGCATTGCCATCAAGGGTTACGCCTCGAGCGCCTAACCACGCTACATAAGGGTCGCTTTGACAAGATGACCGAGTCACCTTTGTTGTTCTCAGTCATTTATCTTAAAGTGTTCACTTTACTCTATCATTTTTCGTTGCCAGTAAACACCTCTGCTCCTGCAAAACATGGGAGGAAATGCCTTCGGTGCGATCCTTCAATCAACTGCTTTCCCCCGACTACCTCCAGCGGTTTACAACGCCTTGAAAGCGCGCATTATTCCCCTCTTAGACGGGCTGTATATGCACGTAGATGTTCCACGCGAAGCTCCTGAGAAACCGGATTATGGGGATCTGGATTTGATGGTGTGTCTTCCACGACGACCTACCATCCCAACCCAAATTTCCCCTGAGTCCGACATCACTGAAAACGGGGCGGGGAACGCGAAGATATCGATCAACGTACCGCACGAGATTGTAGCTACAGCGATAAAAGCTCGGCATGTCATTCCGATGGAAGGGAACCGAACTTCGAATTTTGCGGTTCCTATTTTGGAGGGGGAGTGGGCTAAATATGGAACGAGTGAGGCAGAGGCTGAGAAAAGAGCGAGAAAGAACACTGGTGAACAGGGGATTTTCTATCAGGTGCATCATCCAGTTGATCATCATTACAATGAGAAGCTGACGTTACACGACTAGGTTGACGTGAATGTCTGTGAGTCCAAGGATGAGTGGGAGAGGCGGGTCATAAACCATGGATATGGCGATTTGAATATGATCCTGGGTCTGATAATTAAAAACGCTGGACTACATTTCAGCAATAAAGGACTTAAGGTCAGCTCAAAAGTCATCTGGCAATTTTTTCCCAGCGACTCAACGCTAAACTCACTGTTTACTTTAGTATCCGGACCCGCCAAATCCTCCTCTGATATTGAGTGAATCCTATGACGAAATTTTCGACTTCTTCGGCTGGTCCACGATCGAGTGGAAGGCTGGATTCAAGACAAAGATCGCGTGTTATGAATGGGCCGTAAACTCAAAGTTCTTCAATCCTGCGCATTTCCGGACCCGAGGGCCTGGGATCAGGAAGACAAAACCAGACAGGACAATGTATAACGAGTTTATTGAATGGGCCGGCACCCTCTCACAAGACTCTCCCCCCACCGAGAACCAGCCTCCCAATGCGCGTGAGGCTGCACTCGACTTTTTTGACAAACGCTCTGAATTCATTGGGCGAAGGACAGCCCAGGAACGCAAAGAGACCCTTAAGAATATTTTCTCGGGGACGAATGTTCGAGACTGGACGGGCCTAGGAAACTATTGGTTGGGTGTTAAGAAGATCATGGATGGTGTAAGAGAACGATTGGGTGGTGACGAAAATATCGCTAAGTTTGTAGATGAGGAGGGAGAGGAAAGGTTGAGGCGTGTTGCTCTAGAGGTACAGGTTGAGCTGGGAGTGTGGCCGAAGAACAAGGCAGAAGAAGCCAATGGCAATACGACGCATGAGGGTGATGGAGCTGAGGCTGATACAGGTGCAACACTGGCAAAGGGTATTGAGAATGTAAAGCTCTAGAGACGTGCCCAAAGCCTGGCAGAAGTGGTGTTTCGAGCTTTCGTGATTGTTTTTCTGTTTGTTTTCGGTAAATACTTCTTTCTGTGACTCCACGAACCCGTATTGTCATATTTCTGTTCCGTGTATGCTACCGAATAAATACAGAAGGTACAAAAGAACCTGAAGGATAGAGAATGATGAGCCAGAACTTAGGGAGAAACATAATCAGCAATAGCAAGCTTATTCGAGGTTCCTGGCTCGTCCTCTCGCTCCTCAAGTAATACCAGTCCAGCATAAGGATCAAAACTATGAATCGAAGCCACATTTCTCTCAGGATGACCACCGGGCAACAAATCTAACTCCCTAAGTGTGATGCTAGGTTTTTCGTATCCCTCGTGCGCAAGCGTTATCCTGACCCCAAGATGATAATAACTGGATGCTCTTGATCTGCGGGCGATCCTGAAGCCTTGTGATGTATGCGTTGGTGGTGGAACGCGAACGGAGAGGAGTCCGAGGGTGGAACGTGACAGTGCGGAGCACGGTGCGAGGTAGAAGGATCCCATGCGCCCTTTAGCTTCGTAGGTGTCTTCTTCGCGAATCTCACAGGACGAAGAAAGCTCGTCGAGGTTCAATGTTAAGAGCTGTATGTGTATATACTCCTTATCACCGTGAACTTGCTCCCGCCAGTTTGTCACTCCTTGGACCGCAAATAAACCAACGATGACGAAACAGGTGTCAGAACGACGGAAAATGCTGAGATTGTTGTATAGTCGAGGGAGAGACCCGGCTTGTGTTTTTTCGAGAAGAATTGGCTCGGAGCTACTGCTCAGCTGCTCTGTAGACGGTAGCTTGAATACCGCCAGCTCGGATCCAGTAACTTGTATGACATGAGAAGATGTTATGTGTCGGCTATTGAAAAACATCCCAGTCTCATCGTCGAAACCGTCTGTGTCCTCATCGTGCTAAAGTGACAAACAGATTATAGTGACATGCCAGTTTGAGTATATCAATGACTTACGTGAACGGGACAGTGAACGAATCTTCCTGTGTCAACGTGAACCATGGCGATGGTTTGAGTATAGAAAGCAGGTGTATCCAAAATCAGATAGCCGCCTTGCACCAAGAGAGATACAGAGATCTCATTCGAAGGTGGGTTTGACCAATCGATATCACGTTCAAGAGTTTTAACCACGACGGATTCAATGACCTGGTGTCTGACGATCTTGCTACATTGAATGAGCGAAAGAATCGTTTATGAGTGTACTTAATACTCACATTTCTCTGTGCTTTGGGTTTTGTTCTCGTATGCGGGTTGATGCAATATAGAAAGCTCCGCTCTCACGATCATAATATCGAAGGGGTAGATTCCAGCCTACAGGCAGTTGATAGTCGATTACTCGTGTATTAATATCATCCTTGTGAAACCAGGACGTGGGGAAACCATTCCAGTGATTTTCAGCTTGAACGATGTAAGGTGACATGATGCAACAGATCCTGTGTCGTGCAGATGGGTCCTCATTGGACCTTCCAGGAAATTCTCTGTGCATACGCGGATTCGTCGTTCGAGTCCCAGTCCACTTCGCGTAGATAATCTCCATACGTACAAGAACACTCTCAAGCTCTCGTACTGTTGCGGTAGCCAAGTCGACGGGAGGTAAAGGACATTCGGCTCTGAGGAACACGTTGACCCAAACGCTGCGCTCCTTGGTGGCCAAATAAATGCGTCGACATACCTGCATATTTCTGGTATTAGCGAATCTATTAAAGATACTCGTTTACATACCCTTCTGTAACGGATGATGTCCAAGGCTGGTAGATGTCCAAGAATCTCCAATACCATGTCGTCCGCGAACCAAGAGAAATCGAGCAGCATGTTTCGAGAAGCTCAGGTCGATTCTTGAGATAAGGAAAGTGTGTTCGTATCACCGATGTGCGGAGCTGGTCGGATGTAGGGAGTTAGCGTTTATGAGACCCAGTTGACTCCTCGTCACGGTTCCGAGACAAGAGCGTGGGGGAGTCTATAATTCATAAGTTACTGATTGGTTGTCACAGGGAAGCCACAAACCGCAATATCAGATTTATGAGCATCCCTGCCATCAACATCAATTGATATCAGGGCCGCCCAGGGCCGCCAAAGATGTTGAATCCTGAATGAGACCGCCAAGTGAAGAGGCTTTGAGAGCGTGCAATAGAAATATTGAGATTAGGTGGCCTTTTCAATGTGCGCATGATAAAACTGAGTTCTGGATTCTATTGGCCTACGCCATCTATCCTCGACAGAGAATATCAGTCCCTTGGCTATGTTCGTATTTTCCGCTGCCCCTACTACACAATCTCGACAATGAAGCTGAGACTCTGACCCGTCATCACTTCTACGCTCCCTTCGAGGTCCTATGTAGATGGATACCCGTCATTCATACATCACTTTCCCCACGTTAACCAATTGAAATGCATTGGGCGCGCAAGACACTTGAGAAGATCTAGGCACGGGAGCGTCTCTGCCACGACGGAGAGTGTGGCGATAAGTACGAGCACTAGCAATCGTGGTGGCAAGTACCATGCTTACACAGGCCATAGTTTGAGCATATTACTCGAGAACATTATTTCTGCTTTTGATCACTGAACTGATTCCCGGGCTCGGTTAGGAGAGTTCTTCAAACGACCGAGATATGAGCGGCTGGATGATTTCCAGGCATGAAAGGCTGCCAGTGTGAGGAGGTAAAGACGAAGGAGTGTGGCTCGTTTTGCGCAGAAAAATGTTTGCGATAAGACCTGTACAATGAGCTGGGTATTCCCTCGCAATGAGATGCTGGAGGTAGGCATGATGAAGCACTGGTCGAGAAAGGGCTTGTCTGGGATTGATGAACGAGATATCTCGTCTCTCCAAGTCTGCTTATATCTCTGATTGGATCATATGTCGGCCGCGGCCGTGGGCAGGCGAAGGATCATTCTTTCAGGCTCCTCTCTAGTAGTGTGGACTGAGATGCACCTATACGGGATGGTGAGGCACATTGGTTGGATGTGTTGCCACTGAGTAGTACTCTTGACAGTCCTGTTCGGATCGTCAGCCTAGGCTCGGCTTAGGCCCAATTTCCCCACCAAAACGTCGGCTTACAGGCTGGCTCCGGCTTACAAGCGGTCGTGATGGCTTGTGTTTTGGCGGTCCGCTTGCAGGCCAGGCCGACGTTCCGGGGCCTAAGTGTTTATTATCCTTTGTTTGACGCCTGTCAATTTCGTTCCGTAACTATAGTCACCTCTTTGTACCATTGTTCTTTCACCTTCGCGATCTTATGGCTGCACAAAATCAAGTTTTTGTTGTTTTCTGGACCTTTATATCTTGGCTCGCCATGCTTGGATTTTGTCTCTCGTCGCCTTCACCCTCTGCACGGTTTTTACTAGCTCCGGGCTGGTCCTAATAATTTCCTTTGCCTGGCTGCGCTAGTCACTCCTTTAGTTTTGATATGACAATACTTATTCTCTTGGCCTACTCTCTTGCTGTATTGAATTTTGTGGATGCCTATGTCATCCCTCTCAAACCCACTCAAACCCTCGACGTCGATTTTGCTCACCTGCATCTATCTAGCCATTTTATACCGTGGAAATCTCACCCAAAACGGCAGCTTTTGGGGGGACTTGCTGGCGTGGGATACCAAATTATGGATGGGAATCATGGTGGAGGAGGAGGAAATCTACCTGGATATGTTATTTCCTTAGCCCCGGCTCCCGCGCAAGCAACGCCCAGTGAGGAAACTGTCTCCGCAGCGCCCAGTGTCCCTCAAACACCATTGTATCAACCAACGTCAACTTCCACTTCGAGCGCAAAATCGGGCACTTCCACCACCTCCGTGTCAACTGGCACACTTGCATCGTCTGCGGCCACAATCGTACTCCCTGCCGCTTCCCAACTACCGCCGAGCCCAGCAATTTCGGCTCCAGCTGATCAGGATGGGTCTCCGAAGTATGTAATTGCTCACCATATGGTTGGCAACACCCACCCATATTCCATCAACGATTGGACGGATGATATCATGCTGGCACATGCCTCTGGTATTGATGGGTTTGCGCTGAACTGTGGCGCTGACGAGTGGGGGCGTGTTCGCGTTGCTGACGCGTAAGTACAGATCCCCTTTTTTTAGACAATATATTTACTAGTTTCTTCAGCTATGAGGCGGCTAAACGCTCTGGTCTTGACTTCAAGTTGTTCATCTCGTTGGATATGACGTGAGCTTTTCGACTAAGACTTGACCCGCTTCACCTCTCACCTGTTTTTAGGTCTCTCCAGTGCGGATCGCCAGATGATGCAAGCCGCCTCCGTGAATTGGTTGAGCCATACCTCAATCACCCAAACCAGTTGCAGTACGACTCCCGTACTTTTGTCTCTACCTTCTCTGGCGAGACATGTACTTTCGGCCAAGCGAATGTCGTTGAAGGCTGGAAATCCCAATTCGTCAATCATGCTGACTTGCAAGGCAAGATCTACTTTGTGCCTGCATTCTTTATCGACCCGGAGAAATTTAGTGATTTCTCTGAGGTCATAGATGGTGACTTCAACGTAAGATTCATCTCTTCTACGAACCGGAATAATTAGGTTCTTACTGGCTATTAGTGGAACTCTGGCTGGCCAATACAAATCACGACTTCCTTCGTGAAAAACCTGGTATCTTCCCCTAACCCAGCAAACATCACCAATCCCGTTCCTGATGCGGCAGCCCGCATTGCGAGTACAGCTCTTGATCCAGCTGTCGGCTCCATTACTTCCACTATACCGACAATCGAGCGTGAACTCAGCCAATTCATTGGTTCAACGGAGACTGACACCGAGCACCTCAAGGGTCTCGAGGTGCTCCATGGTTCAGTGCAGGCAAGGGATGGCGAGAGCAAAAAGCCGGTATATATGGGAGCTGTTTCGCCCTGGTTCTTTACGCACTACGGTCAAGATTCATTCAACAAAAATGTTAGTTCGTTATCTATGCTCGCCTCCTTCCCGAAGTATGTGCTAATATATGTGCATATGAACTGCAGTGGATTTTTCTCTCAGATCAGCATCTCTACGCCAAACGCTGGGAATCAATCATTGCGAGCAGAGACCAATTTGATGTCATCCAGGTCTTGACATGGAATGACTACGGAGAATCACATTACATTGGACCTATTAAAGGTGCCCAGCCCAACAGCGAAAGTTGGGTGGACGGTTTTAACCATACAGGTATGCAGGGCTATTATTGCCAAGGTGTCTCAAAGAATTGACGTACAATTTAGGCTGGCTTACACTCACCAAGTACTATGCCACCGCATATAAATCGGGCGTTTTTCCCGCTATTGAGAAGGATCAGATTCTCATGTGGTCAAGACCTCATCCCGCTGAAGCCAAGGTTAATGATCCCGTCGGCCAACCAGACAACTTCGAGTTGGTGTGTACCCGAGTTCACAAGCCCATGGCTTCTTTTTGAACTTATCGCCCCCCTTTTCTCTATCTAGTGTCAAGATGTGGTCTGGGCTATTGTAATGACCACCGCTCCCTCGACCGTCGTCCTCTCTACTTCCTCGTCAGGAGACAATTCTCAGCAGTCCCAAGTTCCCGCGG
>KQ963179.1:40651-60837 GCA_001563735.1 Leucoagaricus sp. SymC.cos | reverse complement strand
TCGAGGTCCTATGTAGATGGATACCCGTCATTCATACATCACTTTCCCCACGTTAACCAATTGAAATGCATTGGGCGCGCAAGACACTTGAGAAGATCTAGGCACGGGAGCGTCTCTGCCACGACGGAGAGTGTGGCGATAAGTACGAGCACTAGCAATCGTGGTGGCAAGTACCATGCTTACACAGGCCATAGTTTGAGCATATTACTCGAGAACATTATTTCTGCTTTTGATCACTGAACTGATTCCCGGGCTCGGTTAGGAGAGTTCTTCAAACGACCGAGATATGAGCGGCTGGATGATTTCCAGGCATGAAAGGCTGCCAGTGTGAGGAGGTAAAGACGAAGGAGTGTGGCTCGTTTTGCGCAGAAAAATGTTTGCGATAAGACCTGTACAATGAGCTGGGTATTCCCTCGCAATGAGATGCTGGAGGTAGGCATGATGAAGCACTGGTCGAGAAAGGGCTTGTCTGGGATTGATGAACGAGATATCTCGTCTCTCCAAGTCTGCTTATATCTCTGATTGGATCATATGTCGGCCGCGGCCGTGGGCAGGCGAAGGATCATTCTTTCAGGCTCCTCTCTAGTAGTGTGGACTGAGATGCACCTATACGGGATGGTGAGGCACATTGGTTGGATGTGTTGCCACTGAGTAGTACTCTTGACAGTCCTGTTCGGATCGTCAGCCTAGGCTCGGCTTAGGCCCAATTTCCCCACCAAAACGTCGGCTTACAGGCTGGCTCCGGCTTACAAGCGGTCGTGATGGCTTGTGTTTTGGCGGTCCGCTTGCAGGCCAGGCCGACGTTCCGGGGCCTAAGTGTTTATTATCCTTTGTTTGACGCCTGTCAATTTCGTTCCGTAACTATAGTCACCTCTTTGTGCCATTGTTCTTTCACCTTCGCGATCTTATGGCTGCACAAAATCAAGTTTTTGTTGTTTTCTGGACCTTTATATCTTGGCTCGCCATGCTTGGATTTTGTCTCTCGTCGCCTTCACCCTCTGCACGGTTTTTACTAGCTCCGGGCTGGTCCTAATAATTTCCTTTGCCTGGCTGCGCTAGTCACTCCTTTAGTTTTGATATGACAATACTTATTCTCTTGGCCTACTCTCTTGCTGTATTGAATTTTGTGGATGCCTATGTCATCCCTCTCAAACCCACTCAAACCCTCGACGTCGATTTTGCTCACCTGCATCTATCTAGCCATTTTATACCGTGGAAATCTCACCCAAAACGGCAGCTTTTGGGGGGACTTGCTGGCGTGGGATACCAAATTATGGATGGGAATCATGGTGGAGGAGGAGGAAATCTACCTGGATATGTTATTTCCTTAGCCCCGGCACCCGCGCAAGCAACGCCCAGTGAGGAAACTGTCTCCGCAGCGCCCAGTGTCCCTCAAACACCATTGTATCAACCAACGTCAACTTCCACTTCGAGCGCAAAATCGGGCACTTCCACCACCTCCGTGTCAACTGGCACACTTGCATCGTCTGCGGCCACAATCGTACTCCCTGCCGCTTCCCAACTACCGCCGAGCCCAGCAATTTCGGCTCCAGCTGATCAGGATGGGTCTCCGAAGTATGTAATTGCTCACCATATGGTTGGCAACACCCACCCATATTCCATCAACGATTGGACGGATGATATCATGCTGGCACATGCCTCTGGTATTGATGGGTTTGCGCTGAACTGTGGCGCTGACGAGTGGGAGCGTGTTCGCGTTGCTGACGCGTAAGTACAGATCCCCTTTTTTTAGACAATATATTTACTAGTTTCTTCAGCTATGAGGCGGCTAAACGCTCTGGTCTTGACTTCAAGTTGTTCATCTCGTTGGATATGACGTGAGCTTTTCGACTAAGACTTGACCCGCTTCACCTCTCACCTGTTTTTAGGTCTCTCCAGTGCGGATCGCCAGATGATGCAAGCCGCCTCCGTGAATTGGTTGAGCCATACCTCAATCACCCAAACCAGTTGCAGTACGACTCCCGTACTTTTGTCTCTACCTTCTCTGGCGAGACATGTACTTTCGGCCAAGCGAATGTCGTTGAAGGCTGGAAATCCCAATTCGTCAATCATGCTGACTTGCAAGGCAAGATCTACTTTGTGCCTGCATTCTTTATCGACCCGGAGAAATTTAGTGATTTCTCTGAGGTCATAGATGGTGACTTCAACGTAAGATTCATCTCTTCTACGAACCGGAATAATTAGGTTCTTACTGGCTATTAGTGGAACTCTGGCTGGCCAATACAAATCACGACTTCCTTCGTGAAAAACCTGGTATCTTCCCCTAACCCAGCAAACATCACCAATCCCGTTCCTGATGCGGCAGCCCGCATTGCGAGTACAGCTCTTGATCCAGCTGTCGGCTCCATTACTTCCACTATACCGACAATCGAGCGTGAACTCAGCCAATTCATTGGTTCAACGGAGACTGACACCGAGCACCTCAAGGGTCTCGAGGTGCTCCATGGTTCAGTGCAGGCAAGGGATGGCGAGAGCAAAAAGCCGGTATATATGGGAGCTGTTTCGCCCTGGTTCTTTACGCACTACGGTCAAGATTCATTCAACAAAAATGTTAGTTCGTTATCTATGCTCGCCTCCTTCCCGAAGTATGTGCTAATATATGTGCATATGAACTGCAGTGGATTTTTCTCTCAGATCAGCATCTCTACGCCAAACGCTGGGAATCAATCATTGCGAGCAGAGACCAATTTGATGTCATCCAGGTCTTGACATGGAATGACTACGGAGAATCACATTACATTGGACCTATTAAAGGTGCCCAGCCCAACAGCGAAAGTTGGGTGGACGGTTTTAACCATACAGGTATGCAGGGCTATTATTGCCAAGGTGTCTCAAAGAATTGACGTACAATTTAGGCTGGCTTACACTCACCAAGTACTATGCCACCGCATATAAATCGGGCGTTTTTCCCGCTATTGAGAAGGATCAGATTCTCATGTGGTCAAGACCTCATCCCGCTGAAGCCAAGGTTAATGATCCCGTCGGCCAACCAGACAACTTCGAGTTGGTGTGTACCCGAGTTCACAAGCCAATGGCTTCTTTTTGAACTTATCGCCCCCCTTTTCTCTATCTAGTGTCAAGATGTGGTCTGGGCTATTGTAATGACCACCGCTCCCTCGACCGTCGTCCTCTCTACTTCCTCGTCAGGAGACAATTCTCAGCAGTCCCAAGTTCCCGCGGGCTTGTCTAAACTTTCTATACCAATCGCTCCTGGTGGCATTATGAAGGGCGTTATTCAACGTGATGGACGAACCATTGTGACACTTACACCTACACCAAACGAATTCACGTTCCAAGGTGCGCCGACGAGTTACAACTTTAACGCGTTCGTGGCCAGCGCTACGGCCGAGTAGCGTGTATCTCATGTCTTCACCCGTGTTGTTCAATGCTCTCCTATAGAACATTCGTTCTTTGTCCAAACTTTCATGATGGATATTGTATCCTTAGAGTGTGGATTATTAGAGACACATACATTTCTAACGCCAATGATCATCGCTTCATTGACGAGCAAGACGTCAACAATGAGGACTATTGCCCGTGTAGGCTAGCAAGCATAAATTAGACATCAAAGAGAGAAGCTGCACAATCAGAAAACGGGTATAAAGTCCTGTATCCTGTCCTTGGCATCCTGCGCGATACACTCGGCAATCCACGTCAAATTTCTGATCTCCTGCTCCTTCAACTTCATATATGCGTAGAACACGCCATACTGGAACTGCTGCAAGAATGCCTCCTTATTGTACTGCACCTCAGTCTGGAAGAACCTATCTTCCAACTGTGATGCGATGCCCAAATCATCTCCACGATCCCCGACACTCGAGCTTCCACCCAAGAAGGATCGGTAATCCGCAACCATTTCGCATGCTTGACGAACTTGGTCGATTTCGTCAGCGCGTGCAAGAGCGTTGTTGCCTGCGGGCCAAAGACGGCCGATGGAAGGGAACAGTCGGGCACGTTGCTCCTTGGAAAGCTCGGTATTGAAGGAGTTGATGGTGATGTTGATGGTACGTCTGTCGGCTTCAAAAGAGAGGATTTTGTGCATGACTTGTTGGGTTGGAGGGTTAAGAGTGCTGCAGAAGTGGTAGAAGTCTTCGAGATAGGCTTTATAGACTGTGTTGCGGATGATTTCGATGTTGAGATCATCGAGGTCGGTAGCGGAGAGACAGTCGCGGAAGTATGGTGCTAATGGTAGCGTGAATAAGTAAACACGCGTTAAGCAGACAGAGGGTTTAGGGCGAGGCGTACCGAGTGGTGTCTCTACGATGACGGATTGGTAGAGTTCCTCGACGTTGGTTGCAACACACAAAGCGGGCATTGAGTCAAAGACGCCGAGGGGATGACAACGTTCAAGAAGCTCATGAGTATCGCGTTCATGGAGTGTTCCAGTGATGAGCAGGATAATATTGTCGATCATGTACGAATACCTATTCTTCAACTAAGTATCCGAGTGCAACAAGAGTTAGAGACAGAGACATACGTGATGTAGTCGAGGAACTTGCTGAGCGGTTGGACGGCGTTAGTTCGAATATAATTGAACTGGTCAACAAGGACTTGAGTCGCTTTGTCCGAGATGGTGGATGTTGAGATGGGTAGTGGCTCATTTGCGAGGAAATTGCCATAGTCAGTAGCCGAAAGCTGCGTCCTGAAATCTAAAAGGTTACGCCATAAGTCGAAGCTGACTTGAAGATTGCAATTGTAAACCAGACACACCTTCAAGAGTCTCGCATTGCGTTAGGTTGGCATACTGATTCTGGGTGAGGATTCCCGACCTGTACCCCCTGATGATGCCTTCAAGAAAACCAGTGTCAACCTGACATTCAACTTCCGGTCAGTCGATACACGTTTAGTTGGTAGGAAACTGGATCATACGTTGAAAAGTAGGGCTTCCATGACCGTCTGTGCTACATTCCTGACGTCGCAGCTCGCAGCGGCTAGCGCTTTGATGTATATTCCCACAGTGTCACGAGCTTGATTAGGCGCACATGCTTTGTAGCACACTCAGTGTTCTTCATCCTCACTTCGGCTTTTGTCATTGCCAGCTACGTGAACAGCTTAGGGTTCGTCTCACTATGGACGTTTCAGGCTCGACTCCGGTCAACGACGGTAGTAACGATTCAATTAGCGAGTTTGAATCGCCCCCGAAATCGATACTGAGCAACACGATTTAAACTCGTGAACAAGTCACGACTAGACAATTGAATTGAACTCAGACTTGAGACCGCTCAACGATATTGTTTTGTAATTAATGTCGATTCCCAGAAACGAGTGCTGGCGACGATTCAAATTCATCGATTGAATCATTACTACCATCGTTGACAGGAGTCGAGCCTGAAATGTCTCGAGTGTCTGGCCTCGGCTTCCGGGTGTTGAACCTGCTCGGGATTGCTTCACTGAATATGGAAAGGTCGGCGTCTGGTCTAGACACTACTTTCCCGCGAAACTTACTTTTCATCAGCAGTTATCCAAACCCCAAAAACCACGTCTGTAAGACAGAAATCCTGCATATCGCAATACCTCAAAGCCTCTTACAGCCTCCCACTGTTTGATACACATTGTCTGCAGTTGGATAGATCCCGCGTCGTTCGCGTCATGCATCGTTGTTCTCGTTATTTCTCACCGATCAGGGGACCCCAGTTCACACCTACTCGCCATCCTAAAGACTAAACCCGATTGGGTTTTGAGCGCCGCGCCTGGTTATCTTCAATGCTGAATACGGCATTGAATAGATATTGTGTGCCCGACCCATCGGCCTAGAACTTGAATAAATTCCTTGGCCTCAGCCTCTCAGCTTCTCTACATTATGCTCTCATGATAGGAGCTTCGAATTCCTCCACCCTCCCAAATCCAGACGTTTTTCTCAATCACCTTTCTCCGAGCGATGCCCTCGAATTTGAGATAAGCAGGAACATCGTTTTGGTTGTTCTAGGAGTGAGGTTGTCTTGTCTCTATCACGCGCTATTCCTGAGGGCCCTCTTCCTCCACACTAGATGACGATATGGGATATCTTGGTCTATATTCCGAAGGATATACAAATTGTGAGGCGTAGTTCTTTTCGGTGTGCTGTGGTTTCATTCATCTTTGCGAGGTAATCAGTATTTAAGGTTTTTGAGATGACGTCCGTCTGACTGTTCTGTGTTTAGAGTTTTTGCATTGGCATTCGTTGTTCTAGGTGTCCTAGAAAGAAGTATGTGCTACCATTTTCGGCTTGTGGTGTCGCTCATCCGTCTTCAGCTGTGCCCTTCGACAACCCACGCATTCCCTCCAAGATAACTGCGTTTAGCGGCGTTTTCGCAATAACTTGCTCGACATTTCTGTTTCTCCGGCGAGCCCATGCGGTCTACAACGACACGCGATGTGCTCAGTGGTGTTTCTCTGTACTCTGGTTCCTGTGTGTTGCCTACGAATTTGTGGTTCCGTTCGGTGTCGAGCCAGCATATATTCCGGGGACGCGATATTACCACGACACGATCTTACGACCATGGATAGGAGGTATTGGGCTCCTGTTGCTCCTCTATGACACTGTCATCTTTCTTTCCATCTCATACAGACTTGCGACCTCGCATACCATCTCACCTCATGAACGTATCACCTGGAATACCCTAATATCTGGCAGAGCATTGCCTCACTTGTCGCGCGCCGTTCTTCAAGGTGGACAGCAATTCTACCTGTAAGTCTTCCTAATGACGATCCTCCGATCTCACTGATTGCGTCAATCTGCTAGAATAACTGTCGGAGCAACTACACTCATCATGGTGACAATGATCAATCCGTCCTTCCCTCCAACCCTCAAAATAACACTCTCGATACCCATTGCACCCCTCAGTGCTTCAATGTCCTGTCGAGTCTTCCGAAATCTGTGGTTCCTTGAATTCGATTCAGAATTCTCGAGTAGCATTACAAACATAGAGTCCGGATGTACTACCAATATCACAACTGGGGGGATCAACAATCGCTCGTAAAACATATTCATTCGAAAGCTCGACGAATCATTATTACTTTCTCACATAATGGATTAAGGCGTGCACTTGAATTCCTCAGAATTGGCATCCTTGACATCAAACATATGCTGGTTGCCCAGAAATGAATTTTGCGATGGCATCCTCAATATGTCGGTGTGATGTCAAAGCCTGCCATCTGTCAGTGCTTACAAGCTCCTTTCACAGGCACAAGAAGTCAATCCTGGTCAGGCACTCAGCTTGGATTGTACCTTCGGAGTCTATGAGTGGTTAGCTGATAAGCTCGAAGTGGCAAGCTTAATTTTTGGCTTTGAGTGGAGCACCTATGGTGCCAAAACGGGAGCCTAGTTAGACCGTGGAAATTCCCGTAAGCTACAACCCTCTTAGACCCCTTTTTAGTGTGTTTCCCTCAGTAGTTCCGGCACTTAATGGAAGTCTATCCACAAGAACTCAACTCCACAAGTTCTTGGAGTCACAGAAGCAGGATTGTTTCCAGGTGTCATATACGTCTTCTCTGTGTATTACCGAAGGTGCCACATTTTCCTCCATTCGTTTTGAATCAAATCAAAGTTGATGATGGGAACAATAGACATGAACGAAGCTGGCGCGTTGCACTCTTCTTTGGAGGAGCAGCACTAGCAGGTGCTTTCGGGGGGGTATCCTGGCGTATCTCATCGGGAAAATGGACGGGGTAGGCGGTCGTAAAGGATGGCAATGGTACAAGTTAGTGATTTGCCTCTTTTGGGCTGAGACTGATTTGTCTTCCTCAGGATCTTCATCATTGAAGGTCTCCTGACTATTGTCGTCTCAGGCCTTGCATATCTCGTGGTTCCTACATGGTCCCATAAAGCTAAATTCGTATGCTCGGCCGTCTCCCCCCAGGTTTAGGGATTCTGATTCTATCGCCGCAAAGCTCACAGATCCAGAGCGTGAACGGCTCCTCGAGCGGCTAAATGCAGATTCGGACGCGGGATCGATTGAGAAATTCAACTGGTATTATGTTCAACAGGCAGTGACGGACCCACTCGTCTGGGAATATGCAGTCGTATTCCATGGATTTGCGTTCGTCTTGTACTCTCTGAGCTTGTTTCTGGTAAGCTGATAACTCGTCTCGGGGGAACATAGGACCGGATACTGATAAAGTGACACTGGAAGCCTTCAATCATTCAAGGACTGGGGTACGCAAGCTGGCAAGCCCAATTGTGCGTATTCCCTATCCATACAGGTTAACCATCCCACCGGACACGCTCGCGAGCATCTCGATCTGGTTCACAGTCTGGCTCTCGTCCAAGTATGATCGACGAGTACTATTCATCATCACGGCTGCGGGTATGGCCATTATAGGTACGCTCTGCCTGGATTTCCATCCCTTCTCCCATTCATGAAACGCCTTGCTCAAGGGTACATCATTCTATTGGCAACGAAAACTCCGGGTGCACAATATGTCGGTGTGCATTTCGCCGCAGCCGGTATTTACACCGGAAATGCCCTTCTATTGAGGTACGCATTCGCGCTTCATCGAGGTGCTTGAACTTATACACAGACAAAAGCTGGCCGGGAGAAAATGTCTCAGTACAGACAAAGCACGCGATTGCTGTCGCAATGCAGATAACAATAGGAGACGTCGGGGCAATCGCAGGGTAAGGCCTTGCTCATACTCTCCCAACGGAAGAGAGACTGACAGACCCTTCGGCATCTAGGGTCTTGATGCATCGACCCTCACTATCGGCAACTCAGTTCCGTACTCCACACATCATCGCAATCGGATACCTCCTCTTCGCGATCCTCGTGACGTCGTATTTGTGGTGGTGGATGAATAAGGAAAACACGCGACGGACTGAAATTCTGAAATCCCAGCAAGCAAAACGGGGAAGGCAGTCAAGATGACTCGGTGTTGACACTGGAGGAGAAGCAGAAACAAGGGGATCGAGCGTTGAGGTATCGTTATGTGTTCTAATCATGAACGTGAACTGGGGTCAAAAGCTTGAGTGAACCGGTACATTAAACTCGGATAATCCATGTTTATATGTAGTTTTTGCTGGAACCTTAGCTCTAGAATCGACCTTGAAAATACGCGCGGTAAATTTGCCACGGTAGTTTCCAGTCGGAGAGTTGGAGTTTAAGATCAAACGCATTGAAGTTATTTTTCTCCAGCCGTTGAAGGAAATTCGCTACAGGAACCTGTGTCATACAGAGGAATCAATAAAAATTGCTGCTCCAGGGATCAGAGAAGTGCATACCCCAGCAAGGAAAACAGGCATAGCACCAGTAGGGACTTTTCCGTCTAACCCTCCGTCTTTCAACATCGAGCGAGCAGTAATCATGTGGTCATTCGCGAGTGTGGCGAACTCAAATACCGCATCATCGATCCCCTGAGCTTCTGGCCCCTTTCTGAACACTTCTTCCTGTCTCACTCCATGTCTGGACGTGATTTCAGCCGGAATGACGCTCTGACCTTGTTTGGAGTGGTAGGGTAATGCACGAAGAAGTACGGCGATGGTTTGTGCGTTGCCAAGATGAGACGCACAATGCGAGAGGGCATGGGAGTCACCGAGACGTGAAGGAAGCAGCGAAAGCAGAAGATAGAGTAAAGTGCTATGAGTGGATTCGCTATGTGCGATGAGCTGGTCGATTGTTTGGTACGATGTCGTCTCGAGTTCTGCATCCTTTTCAAAGAAAAAGTGTCCTCATGAGCAAATATGAGGAAAAGAAATATAAATGGCGTACTCGGGCATCGATGATACGCTTGAAGTGGTAAGGTTGAAGAGGAGTCCGTTGAGTCGCTTCAAATAGTGCAAGCGCTATGGGATGATGTCGGGGTGGTCTACCCTAACTCAATCAATCGTTATTTGGGGCTTGAGTGAGATGGGCGGGGAAAACATACATTAGATATGTCTTTAACTGCATCTCTCCAGAATTGCATTCGCATTTTTCCAATAGTGAGGTTAGATACATGGTCCTGGACCATTGCCAACTCTACCTAAACCAGCTGATGTGAGTTTCGTCAGCGACAGGCAAAGAGTGACTCACAGAGAATGCTTTTAGAGCAAAATAAGATCCTCGTAAGTCTCGTGGCCAGAGTTGTGAAATTAAGTACGACTCATAGTCGTGTTTGCGAACAAGATCTGTGCAATATCCGACGGGATCCGAAAGGCCCACTGAGCTCGAAACAAGGTCTGGATTCTGCCGCTGGGTAGCATATAGTCGTCTGGAAAATGTATGATGCGTTACTTGGTATGTCCATGGGCGCAGAAGGGTGAACGGTTTTATCCGCATCGCGTCCTGGTGCAGAAGAAAGAATTTGTGAGAGACGCAGTCCATTGTATGACGCTTTGTATTTGTTGGTAGTCTGAGAAACAAATAGTGATGGACCAATCGGAATGTGCAAACCTTTGGATTCCGGAACGATTGGTTGTACCGTCATGCGAAGATCAGGACTCCAGCGAGATGTTCTTGCTCTGTATAGACGGTAACTGCGTGAAGAATTTCTATCACCCAAAACTCATATCATTCTGATCTGCAGAGCACTCCGAATGGTGAAAACCAAACCAGAATCTACCCAGCACAAGTTCAGCCTCTATGTTCGATACACTTTCCACCAAAACGCTTCATCGATATCGCCGCGCGACGTGAGCACGATTGAACATCTCTTGAGAAAAGGCCGGCGCCAGCTGGAGATGTATGAGGACCCAGGCGTAAAGGATTGCTTCGTACCAAAGAATATGGTTGACTGGGAGGAACAACGGCGGAGGGGAACAATCAGATCGTCAGTCCATCCCCAGCCTGGCTGAACAAATGTCGCTGTTTCTTTCCCTCTGTGTAGCAAGCATGGACTTTCCTTGTATATACATCGTCAATCCGATACTGTACGACACTAAGGCTCTCGATAATCACATGATGCAAGACCACAAGTTCTGGCGAATCTTGTAACAGTCAATCAAAGCCGTTATAATTGTGCTTGACCAACATCACTCTTTTCCTGGCTCTTCTGCCGTAGTCGATCCCAAAGCTTGCTAGGTCTGAGGAGATGCCTTCAGATTTCTCTCCCCTCGCAGATGGCGTGATACTCGAGATCCTCACAGCACTCAATGTCCTCCAATGCAGAAAGGTTCGCTACAGCGTTTGTCTGTTCGAGTCTAAACGCATTAATCACCTGGTTACTCGGAATAACAGGTCTGTAAACGCCTCTACCAAGCATCCAAGGATTGCATTGTCCGGCTGAACCTCTATGTGAGGACCTACTGTCCCCAGCCTCCTCATGATGATGCAACAATCCGGTCCACAGATAATCCTGAGGGAATGCTTACTAGGCCGGAGATCATCGATGCTCAGTAGACAGGCAATCGTTCCTTTTCTACTGCTCATGTGTACAGAACTCTCGACAAGAGTTTATCTGAGAGCCGAGGCGCCCGGGCATTTTTCTGTCGCATTATGTCTCCGTGTTTCATCCCTGGAAGCACCTTACCAACAGAACCACTCAAAATGATGACCCATATTGCTGATTTCCCTTGGCACACCGGATTTGGGGATTCAAGGCATTCCGATCCTGAAACTGACGCTTTGTATGTTGCTTATGTTCAAAAGCGAGAGCAAAGGAAGAAATGGAAATGTGTACATCTATAATCTCCTCAAATGTTTTTCAGGGTTTCAATTACATCCTAGGAATATCACCCTAAGTACCAGGTTTCTGTAAGAATATATAACAATATATACTGAACAAGATAGTTAGTATATGAGTAGCTAAAGATGAGAACAAGACTCACTTCAGCCTCTCAACGCAAGAGCTGAAGTGCCAATACATTGCATATATAGTATATATACACTAGGCTACAAATATGTCATTTGGACAAGAATGCACAGCACATGTAGGACAACAATAAGTGTTCTTTACAAAGGATATATGAAAGAAACGGTGGCGAAAGAATTAAAGGGATACACACGGTAACATTGAAGAACGGAGGTGGGGAATGGAGATCGGGACATCGGCACTCGTTTGTACTCCAACAGTTTCCGCCTACGGAGGTGTCTCGAGGGCCATCACGAAAATGTTAGGCGCCAGATGTGCTCCAGATGAGGGTTATATTGCAATATCCAGGTACGGTTGTGTGTATGATACGTACTTGTAGCTAGATCTGACAATATATTCACTCATCTGGCGCTTAATGTTTTCGTGATGGCTTCGGAACTTGATACAACTCAGTGATGAACCTAATTATTCTTGTAAGGTGGTTACCCCATGGTGGACTCGTGGGATGATACCACCCCGAATTTTAAAATGATTCATCTGGAGACAGGAAAAAATGTAGTTTGTCCTCATGCGATAAGTATTAGTTCCTTGCATTATCTCGCACACCTGAAGTGTAGATGGTACTCGCAGTGCCATCCAATCTCACCCCACCTTCGTGGCTGGCCGCCTTATACCTTCATCAGGGACTTGACTCTCAATTGCTATCTCCTGCAATTTGGAGGACAGGCTGAGTTCTCTGTGTTTAAACTCCTCTCCGGAGGAGTTGAGGGGCTCTGAACCAATCGTCCTGTAAGAAACTCATACCGGCCAGGTTGGGGCTGTGGCCTATGAAGTACACTGAATTATTAGTAGTCTTCCATTACCATGCGTTCGGTTGGGTTTCGTCCTTCACCAAAACCAAGTTTACAGCGTTCCACTTTAACAGACGATTTCACTGTCAAGATGTCGTATACAATTGAGTCAATTCACTTTATTTCAAGAAATAAATACTTCCAGATCCCACATCCACAATATTATTCTATCATCAATGAGAGCAAAGGAAGAAATGGAAATGTGTACATCTATAATCTCCTCAAATGTTTTTCAGGGTTTCAATTACATCCTAGGAATATCACCCTAAGTACCAGGTTTCTGTAAGAATATATAACAATATATACTGAACAAGATAGTACTAACAAGCATTAAAGGAAACAAAGACGAGTGCAATCGAGAGCTGGACGTCGCAGGACCGTATAGAAGACGCTCGTTACTAAAAATAGACATGACGCGTTCGAGTCACGTTATTCGTCTTCAGCCTCTCAACGCAAGAGCTGAAGTGCCAATACATTGCATATATAGTATATATACACTAGGCTACAAATATGTCATTTGGACAAGAATGCACAGCACATGTAGGACAACAATAAGTGTTCTTTACAAAGGATATATGAAAGAAACGGTGGCGAAAGAATTAAAGGGATACACACGGTAACATTGAAGAACGGAGGTGGGGAATGGAGATCGGGACATCGGCACTCGTTTGTACTCCAACAGTTTCCGCCTACGGAGGTGTCTCGAGGGCCATCACGAAAATGTTAGGCGCCAGATGTGCTCCAGATGAGGGTTATATTGCAATATCCAGGTACGGTTGTGTGTATGATACGTACTTGTAGCTAGATCTGACAATATATTCACTCATCTGGCGCTTAATGTTTTCGTGATGGCTTCGGAACTTGATACAACTCAGTGATGAACCTAATTATTCTTGTAAGGTGGTTACCCCATGGTGGACTCGTGGGATGATACCACCCCGAATTTTAAAATGATTCATCTGGAGACATGCTCTTATCCTGATCCAACAACAGAGCTGTACTTGCTCAAAAGGTCACTCCATGCAAATAGTAGACCTATTGGTGATATTATTTTATTGAACCAAATACGAGCTATCATTGATCTTGTACCCCAAATGGGACAGTCAGCAGAACATCAACTGACAAAGGAAACATCACTTTCTATCACAAACACTGCATGGCTCAACAAGTACTTTGACAAAGAATTATTTTTTGCCCTAACTTCTGACTAAATTCATAGTATTACAATTGAACCATGTCTTGGCATCTTAACTTGCACTCTTCCATTTATAGTTTAGTTCCAACATTTATGGAATGGAATTACTAAATGCTGTACTATGCTATATTAGATGCAATGCTATATTATGCTATAACACTATGGCCTTCCTTTTGTACTATGAGAGTCTATAGGAATGAATTAAGTTGCTATAGCAGGCTATGGCTCAAAACCAAGATTGATGATGTTTAACAGACGATTTCACTGTCAAGATGTCGTATACAATTGAGTCAATTCACTTTATTTCAAGAAATAAATACTTCCAGATCCCACATCCACAATATTATTCTATCATCAACTAACAAGCATTAAAGGAAACAAAGACGAGTGCAATCGAGAGCTGGACGTCGCAGGACCGTATAGAAGACGCTCGTTACTAAAAATAGACATGACGCGTTCGAGTCACGTTATTCGTCCAATTTCGCGCGTCTACTTTTTCGGCTTCAGTGGAGTCTTCACCTCCAACCTCCTGAATCACTCATGTCATTCTTCTCGCTAACACAGCCGCTTCGACAACGGACGCTGCAATTTAAAAATTGCATTAGATGTTCTCGACGTGGCTTTGCGGAAGTCGTCAACGTGCCATCGAGTTCGAGCGAGCCTGTGCCACATGTGCTGTCAAGCATAAAGACCGTGGACTGGCGAAAGGAAAGAGTACCCGTGAGAGAAGACCACGGTCTGTATGCTTTTTTCCGAAGAAAGGAGGTGAAGGATGGAGACAAGCTTGAGGGAGAGGCGAAATATGAAGTTGTAGAGACACCGCAGAACATGCAAACGATCTCTGGTGTGTCATCTTCTCCATGTAGTGCGTGGCTCGGTTGTTGAACATTGCTTTAACCTGTAGGACGAGGGTGGAAAGCTGAAGAATTGAGACTGAAGAGCTTCAAAGACCTACATACCCTGTGGTATGTCCTCCTGCGGGAGCGAAACCTGTTGGCAACACAGAGGGAAGAGACAAGAAGAATGGGCGTACAGGACAAGCAATTCCAAGTGAACGCAACGAAAGTCTATCATGTATTTTCCTTTATACTATCTCCTACGTGTTTCATTCTAACTCCTGTATCAGGTTCGCAAATCAATGGCCCGCATCAAACAGGTCCTTAACGAACGTCGTCTTGCATATGAGAAAGCCTTCGACATTGCATCCACCCAATACGAGGCATACCACAATGCCCAAGTTCTCTCCCGTCTGCGACGTCAGACAGTTGCCCCAGAAGTAGAACCAGAACCAGCACCAGTACCAGTGATGAGGGAGCCTAAAATCGTCGTCACCCCGAAGCTAGAGGTGGCTGAGCCTGTCGTTGAAGTTCGCACGTTACCCAAGAATCGTCGTGAATTGGCTAGCGAGACTGCTGCCGCAGGCTTGTTTGGCCCCAAGTTCTAGAGATATCGGCGGTACATGTTTAGTTGTTGTCGATGTTATAGTTCGTCTACTAATGATTTTTCAAACGATGGCAAGCCTCGTATATCAATTTCTAAGCCATTGTTCAGAATATATCATGGAGTAAGCTCAGACTTCATGAATCGTGCGCAACCCCTAAGGCCTCCATGTTGACCCAGTAATTCTCTGATTATGGACAGGCGAATTGGCTGTCCGTATCTAGATCTACTATCTAGATCCTCGAGCAGGTCGGAACTTGCCATGAAAGTTTTAGCGGTATATCCTAATCTCGAACCCAACATCATGTCTCTTTTGGTACCGTCGAACCGGCTTCTCCGCAAATTCTATTGCATCACCCGCAGGATCATACTCACCCTCGTAACTTGTGTACCCATGGCCACCTTCGTATTGAAGGATTGCAGGGGCCGTGGATTGGCATTTTAACTTCTGGAGCAGGGGAAGTTGACTAGCAACTTCTAGCCATTGCATCTACCGGTTTGTCAATAAGCCTGAAGTGAAGCACAAACCAGATGAAGAAAGAACCGAACAGTACGCGTCCGGTCTGAGTAGTACTGCCAAATACAGACACCGCAACTGATTCTCTTCAAAAGCTGACAGCCCGTCAAGCAGGTTAACTGTGTTTTTGTCAAATCTCCTGTCCACACTGAGGCCACACGGGAGCCTAGTCGCAAGACCCGGAGAGAATGCTGATGGAGGGGAAGCACGGAGGAAAAGAAATGATCCAATGTCTCCCTTGAATCGTCCTCTTCAAGCCTCCCGACTTTGAGTCCCAAATGCTTGATACCCGAGTAGGATAGGACATATTCTAATACTTCTGGGGATACACGGTGTCAACTACGAACTTTCGCAGCTCGATGCGCTCTTGTTGGAGCAGGCTACAGATTGCAGCAAGGTGGGCGGGAGATGAAGGTGAGCGATCAGCGAGGATTGTAAGCTCTTGGAGCGATCTGAAATGGCGAACGTGCATTCGAAAGTCGTCAATTGTAATGGCAATCCCGTGACTTCTGAACAACCGGAGCGTTAGAGATGTGTGAGACGAGAGAGATGAGGTCGACGCAAAAAGGTTTCCGAGAAAAAGGAAGTGTTTAGGCCAAATATTATTCGGAATTTTGAACGTGAAAGCGTAGAGATCTGGACAACGGGCCAAGAGACTTGCCAATTCTTGTACTCAAACAGTACTTAGTTGTTGTGGTGCATTGTATTTGACTGAGAGTGAGGAGAGCCCAGATAGAGGTTGAAGAGAAAAATTGAATGGGGTGTCCTTGGGGTACGTCAAAGCTATCGTCAGGCCCTGCAGACTTCGAACTGATGCTAGTGCCCGGATGAAGTCTGAGATGAGCTCAGGCGAATACGGCTTACATGGCCGATACTGCCAGGTGTTTGCAGTAAATGAAACCTATCGCTGACAAGACGAGAAGAGCTCTTACTGAACGTGTTTCAACCGATGAAGATGTGGGATAATATGTTTCAGTAACTCCAGCCACGGTTTCTGCCTATCCAGTGAGTCGAAACGATTTCCTAGACTGACGTGTATGTTCTGAGCGAAGGCATAACCTGTTGGTATGCCCGATTTGAGAGCTTTGAGGACTCATTAAGGCGCCTTGACATGGTACGTAAATTTCTAAGGGCTTCTTCCTCTCCCTTTGAAAAGTCAGGGTTAACATCACACAAATCAAGTGGATCGCTTACGACGTAGCTGAAGATATGCAGGAGTTCATTCTCAAGGTCGGGGAGCTCAATCTTCATCAGGTCGAAACCTTCAATGAGAACATAAGCTCTACGATAAGATGTGCTGATATCTTTCAAAGGGACTTCCTCTGGTGGTCACACGTGGTTGCATATCACCCACTGGGCTAGTCGGAGTCTGTATTCAAGTCCCACATGTTGTGATGCAGCTCGACCGAAATTTTAGGACTCAGGCCACTTGTGTCAATAGCAGCTCCTTCATTTCGTCGTTCTGCTTGTTCTTTGTGCTCCATGATGACCGCTTCCACCGAGATCTCAGGTTCTATTGTGCCTCTTGAGGTCATCGACGAGATCTTTGAATGCGCTGTGGCAAGCCAAATAATTGACCTACAGACAGTTGCTCTGGTATCATCCCGCTTGAGGGAACGCTCTCAGCGAAAGCTCTTCAAGATTATATCTGTCAACCCCATCAATGAGCGTGGTTTACATGCTCTGGTGTTATCTCCTCAAAGCGATCTCCCCAAGTACATCCAATAAGTCCGCGTTGTTCACTGCCCGTCTGGAGCAAGGATGCCCAACCTTCATTCCCAGCACCCAGCCCATTTTCTCACCTTCGCCCGGTTTCTCCGCCTTTTGGAAACGCCAACCCACTTCCTTATGTTGGCTGGTCCAAACTCCCTATTGACGCTATTCTGGCATTTTTGGATGTTTTCGAGCGAAAATCTTTCCACACTTTGCACGTAGTCGGAGAGTCGGCGTTTCCTACGTCTCTGTTTTATGGTACCAATGTCGAGCATCTGATCGTTGGTGAGGGCATCCGTGGCACTGTCGTACCCCATCCGATCACACACAATCGTCCTATTTCGGGTCTCCTTGAAAGTGTCCAGTTACTCGACCTCTCTTTCCTTTCGACGATGACAAATTTTTTCTTGGAAGAAAGACAGCTGGCTGAAAGGTTTCTTCGGAACTTAAAGATACTCCATAACGAGTACAATGAAAGAACGCCCACGCAATCGGAGCCTGGTTCCATCGTGGCGACACGTTTCACTGAACACTTCTGTTTTTCATTGGATAACCTTACAATTTCCATGGGGCATCATCGTGAATGATTTTGCATATGAGTAGCTACAACAGCGTTAAAGTAACTCTGAACCAAGGTCCACTGGGCTCTGATAGTATAGGCTTCCCGCGTGAAAGCTTGTCAAGCCTCAAACATATCAAGCAGCTGGATATCACGATTTCTGTCGCCAATTTTGCATCAGAAGCAATTGTCACGTATATTCGTTGCCGTGGGCTTTCTTTTCCTCTCGCCCTGTCTACCCATGCTGCTACATCTCTGTCCCGATTCGGACTAACAGTGGGACTGCCACTGGACTGTTGCCCTGATAGTCATGAATATGAGCCAATCATCATTGAAACGGGACGGAGGGTGGCTCAGGTTTTCAAAAACCAGGTGAAATGGAGCTCCTTGCAAGAAATACACCTTCGTTCTCAGCTGTGCGGAACAGATGACGCGCCATACCATCTATCTGAAGTACTGCCACATTATATATATTATCGCAGATTCGAGTGCAATGGCCGATTGAGACGATGAATGAGCGGGACTTTATCCCAAAAGTGTGAAGCATTATATATAATAGCAACAGCTTAGTTATAGGCTGCGTGTCAGGGAATGACTGGATTCCACACAGTAGCATTTCATATATAAAATTTGTTGAATCGAGTGGAAAGTGATGTTATACTAGTGAGAGTTGAAAGAGTCGTCTGACTGCTTGCGCGTGAATAATGAGAGCTCTAAGTCTTGGGTAGTTTGTGGCTCATTGTGCACAAGCGAGGAAGCTAACGCACTTAAATCCAGCCAGGAATTAATAAATAGTCTGACTATCATCCACAGATTAAATACAATAGCTACAACAGTCTAGTCAACAGTCTTTCTGGCCCATTTCCTCTGGCCACCGGCCGGCGAAAAGCTCCTAGGAGGTGGAGTCGCGAATCTATGAGCAGGCTGAGGCGAAGCCCCAAGCCCGTCATAGGCACTCGTCTTGCCTTCCTTCTCGGCCTTCACTTGCGGCGATACGATTTCTTCGCTCTCTTCTTCGACCTTGACCACCTTCTTTTCTTTGACTGGAACAGCGGGCTTGGATCTAGTCTCGTTCTTTCCCCAGTACATCCACATCTGGAGTCCTAGCACAAGGTTCAACGCAAGCGCTAATGTGAAGCCAGATAATACGAGAGTGTCCTTGACTTCTGTTGCTGTTGTGAACAAACGTGCAACACAGCCAAGGATCTGAGCAAGTACAGCGATTGCGCTGAGTTGACCTGTGCTTCCCGCTCGTGAATTTTGTGCGATTTGCGGCAGTTTTGAGAATAACGAAAGTGGGAGAGTTGCGAATTGCACCAGGGCGAGGGTGGAGAGAGGCAAGGAGTGGAGGGAGTAGGCGGCACCAGCCGTAGCAAGAAGAGCGAGAGTCAAATCTCGCGGTTTACTTGAGGAAGAGGGGGAGAAGGCGGTGATGAGGAGGGTAATGAGAATATCTTGAATTGTCAAGAATAGGTTCTCGCCATAAGTCGAGAATGGGAAATTGTTCTTGACAGAGTACGCCAGTGTGATAGCATAGGAGAGCGTTTCAAGAACATAGGCCGTCAATGACAGGCCTTCCGCTGAACCTACATTTAGGACTGTACAGTAACAACCCGTCATTAGAATACGAGACCAATAATTAGAAGTGTGATTGGTTGACGTACTCAGCAACATCTGTGGGATTTTCATTACTGAGCCGCCCACAACAATTCCAATACCCAATCCTTTCGAAATCGCGTACTTCAGACAGTCAATATCCCCTACGTTGAGATTTTCAACGAGGGATACATAACATTTCTAACCCGCGCAAACCATCAGACCTGAAGAAATGAATTTGAGACTAATCAGGAAAATTACCTTGCCAACAATAGAAACACCAAGATCCTTCACAAAGGGAGGCAAATTACGAGTTATAGAGGTCATAGTGGTTAAAGAGAGTAAGCAGGAAGCCGACCCGCGTCACTCCTGCAACCGACGTGGACGTCCACGTGGTTTTAATCGGTGGCAGTGCTACAAGCGCTCTACACTTTGATAGTCTATGTACATAAAAATCTCGCGCATTAATTCTTCCAGAAAGAAATATACAAAGAGCTACTGAAGAGCATCAGCGACCAGTTCTAGCAACCCCTTTATACTCTTTCCTCTATTCGAGTCATCTTTTGCGATACTTTGCCACACAGGCGAATG